>ML835646.1:23481-37219 GCA_009831015.1 Picea engelmannii | reverse complement strand
GGGGGGGGGGGGGGGGTCCGGAATCGGGGGCGCATCTCTTCAATGGCCTTGATCAGAGCACCTGGATCAATGACAATTAAGGAAATTCCGGACCCCCCCTGCCTTTCTACCTTTAAGCAGAGGGGGGGGTCCAGAATCGGGTGCGCAGCTTCCCAACGACCGAGAAATAAGCACCCGGATCAATGGCGCTCACGCAATCCCATCCTTCTCAGCTGCTCTATGTTTAACTAACGTGGGCCCTTCCCCCCGTTATGTCATCCTCCTGAGCTGCCTCTCCCCTGTTGCCATGTGTCACCTATCCATCTCCCATCTTTGGTCCGTGTGGTCCCTTTCCCATCTCATCGTCCACTCACCGCTTGCCATATGTCCCGCTCCTTTCCATGTCAGCCTCCCATCAAGGCGCGCCCGTTATATCTCATCCCCTACTCCCACCACTTATTTCCTTCCACCATGTGTCTTCCCCTGCCGCCTCTCTCACACCTCATTGCTTCTTATTCCCCCCCATGGTTTTGGCGCCACCACTCCCCTTCTGCGCCCAACCCTTCGTGCTGGCCTCCACGCTATTAAAACCCCCGATGTTCAGTTAATCCAGATGGCAGCATGAGGGGCCTTCCACGTCATAAAGGTGCCGAGTTGGCCGGGATGTCCTCAATCCCAATAAAGCAGTTATTGAAGCAGTTGGTGGTGGTTAGACATCGCCTTCGCCATAATGGGAAAGTCCGGCGACGAGTTAAGAGCACGTCGATTCGCCTACGGAACTGTCAGGAGTTTGATTGCGTCCACCGTAGGTGCACGATCATTCGGAGATTGCTGGTGTAGATTGTCAGAGGCCATGCAGATGCAAATATTTTAATGTAGCATCTCGATTTTGTTGCAGCTGTTGTTCTGAGTATATGTAGGCGATTTCGCCATTTTTGTTAGGATTGATGGTTGAGCAGAGCTCCCCACTGTAATGTTTTAGCAGCTATTCTAGCTTTCAGCTTATGCATCTGTATATGAGATTTATTGTTTTATGACAGATAGTTCTTCTTACTCCGTCTAATTTTCATCTTATACTAAGAGGATTCGTGAACGACTGACTCGCGCGAATTGTTGCAGTTGTGTTATGATATCAGATTTATTGTTGCATTACTACATTCTCTGGTTTTTTGTGTTTGAATATAAGCCAAACTTATGTTTAAATGCCTTCTTCTACAGTCTGTTAGAAACTTGTTGTTTGTAACAGACCTCCACTTTTCTCTTGTATAAGTCTTCCACCTGTTCACCCTTCACTACAACTCACTGTCCGAAATTTACACAAGACCTCACTTGCTCATGCACACCTGGCCTGGTTTCAGAGTTGAAACACTATTGTTTTGAGTTTACCCCCATTTGATCACCCATATACAAACAACCGTGACATAAAACTGATGGGCATCGGGCTATGCTCCTGCTAGCAATCCAGGAGTGACTTCCGTCGGCAACATTTCTGGCGCCATTGCCGGGGACGAAGTTGAATATTTTCCTCGGTTTTGAATGACAATGATTAACTGATTTTGAAGTTTCATCAGATATCATAATTATCAAGATTGCTACTGTGCACCTGGCGACTCCGTTGTGACGACTCCGCTGGGGAGAAATTTCTCTATCAATTGTGGCTTTCAAAGGCAGACACATGTGGTCTCATCCACAACTGCCCCTAGCTACACCCGAAACCGATCCAGAGGTGGTTCTCAGAAAAGGAAAGGCCCCTGAAGAAGAAGCTTCCACCACCGATACATGTAAGCTGCCATCTTCTTCTGTAAGAACTCCGTTTTCTCCTCCTCAGTTTCTTAATAGACCTCCTTCAGAAGTTTCCCGTTTCCTAAATTTTGGGAGTGTTCCTGCTGAGTTTTCCCCTCCTGGTCTGGGATTGGAGGGAGAAATCCTTGTCACTCCCCTCTCCTCTGAAGCTATTCCTTGGCATAGACCTGGAACCACAAAAGATTTTCCCACTCCTGCAAAAAGAGAAGCGCCTGCTGACTTGATCTCGTTAGCCTTCTCCTTAGATCCTCTCTTGTTCCCCACTCCCATTCGAGGCTCATTCCCAGCAGTCCCTTCGTGAGCTCCTTCTCCTCCAAGATCTCCTCCACCTAATATTCCTATGGCCGACGCTGATCCCCCTATGACCAGAATGGAGGCAATTATAGCTGCTAGGTATGCTCCTCTTGTGTTGCCTCAGCCCCTCAATGCCCTCCCGACAGCTGGTTACCTCAAGCAACTACCCAAGTTCACGGGTGAGGGAGATGTAACGGTAGACGAACACCTAGAAGCCTTCTAGAGTTTCATAGATGATAATGTCATCATGCATGTAGACGTATGGATGAGGATTTTTGTTCACAGCCTCCAAGGCGAAGCTAGAAAATGGTTCAAGGCCCTGCCTCCTGGATCTATTGATGGGATCGAAGCTTTAGATAGTACCTTTTTGAGACATCAGGGAGATAAAAAGGACTTCATGTATTATATGACAGAGTTTGGATCTTTGAAGAGAAAAGAAGGAGAGTCTGTCTCCCACTTCTCCAAGAGGTTCAATAAAATGTATAATAGAATCCATGCTGAGATAAAGCCCTCCGAAGCCTCTGCAAAGATCACTTACTCGGATGCTTTTGATCCTGATTTCTGCTTACTGCTAAGGGAGAGAAGAGCTGCTACACTGGCCCACATGCAGGATGCGGCCGTGGAGGTAGAATCTAACATATTGGCTGTCAACCGACTCAGGAACGTAGGTGATAGAAATATGTCCAAGAATAGACCTGAATCTTCCTCATCCAGTTCCTCTCCCATGCCCCATCAGACAGACGAGACAACTAGAGCAATAAAATCGCTTGCTGCCAAGATGGAGAAGTGGGAATTAGAGGGGAAGCCCATGTACAGAAATTCCCAGAACGCTGATAATAGAGTTTTCAGACGACCTTCTAACCAGATGCCTCAAGTTTTCCCGAGGGAACAAAAGAGAAAAGATAGATATGATCAAAGGGTTCAAAACCCCCTCCAAAAAAACCTAGTTGATCATGAGGAAAGAGAGGAGATAGACGAGTTTGGCCCTGAAATTCACTGTATTGAAGAGACTCCCCCTTTTCCCCATTTGACGCAGTCCGCATATGAAGAATCAATGATGAGTGCTCAAATTCATGAGTTGGGGAAAGGAGAAAGGGATGGTCACACCTCTAACATATATAATCTAAGGTCGAGAAGGAGAGAAGGAGACTTTGACAGCCCAGACCAACCCTTCATAGCAGAAAGGCCTACTAGATTTGCAGCTGCCGCTACTACAGATAAAAGAGCTCAGAGCGCTTTGCCAGTAGTCAAAGAACCCGTCACCAAGGTAAGGGAAGCTCCTAAGCCCATTCCAGCCTTTAATTTTGAGCATGAGATTCAGAAGATTAGAATTCCTGTACCCCTCTCTGAGCTAGTTAAAAATGAAGACTTCAAAAGGTCCCTCTCCAAGTTGCTACAATCTGAGTCCCCCCAGCCTCCCTCTGACTCAATAAACCTTCAAGATGAAAAGACTGTAGTCGTCTTGGGGCCCATGGTGGAAGATAGAGATGATTCATCCCCTCCCTTCTACACATCCCTGAACATACATGATAAAGTGCTGCATAAATGCCTCATGGATTCAGGGGCTTCCCACAACCTTATGCCAAAAATAGTCATGGAAGAATTGGGACTGGAGGTGACAAGAACTTATCATGATTTATTTTCCTTCGATTCAAGGAGAGTTCAGTGCCTAGGAGTCATCAAATACCTGGTGGTTTCCCTGTTTCAGCTGCCCATGAAAAGTGTGGTCATGGATATTGTGGTAGCCGACGTCCCCCCCAAATTCGGTATGCTGTTGTCTAGATCGTGGATCAAAAAACTTGGAGGGACACTACATATGGATCTCACATACACCACCATTCCGATCTTTGGAGGGGAACAAAGGAGATTATACAGAGAAGCCCAGCTAGCCTATATTGCCAGTGATGAAGCAGACCCTACCAATCACCCCATCTTTGCACTTGACACCAACTTGGGGTCTAGTTTGCTGCAGCTTACCGATGCCCCTGAAAGCTCTTTACTAATCAGAAAACATCCCAACCCTGATCATCCGATTTCCCCTCAAAGCTCCCCTGTGTGGAAGATGTTTTTTGACAGAGCTTCTTCTAGCGAAGGCACTGGCGCTGGAGTGGTTTTCATATCACCTTGTCAAGAAGTCTTGTCCCTGTCATACAAGATGGAACTCGAAGCCACCAACAACGTGATAGAATATGAAGCTCTTATTCTGGGTATGAGGGCCGCAAAGGAAATGGGAATTAAAGAGATAGCAACATTCGAAGGTGCTGAGTTGATCATTTAGTAGGTAAGGAATGCTTATCGTGCCCATAATCCCCGGCTTAGGAATTATCAGAATGAAGTATGGGATCTTATTGATAATTTCTTCTTGGCTTTTAACATTTCTTTCATTCCGAGGGGAGAAAATACTTTGGCCGATTCTTTAGCTGTCTCAGCTAGTTTGATCAAATTTCCTCTGCCGCCTATGGTAAAAAATGATGTTGATATAAGATATAGGCCCTCGGTGCCAGACAATGTCAAGCATTTGAAGGTGTTCGAGGATGATTCTGAACTCGAAAGGTTTCTCCAATCAGTTGACGAATTTTCTGCGTTGCATATTGACCAGGATCCCGACCTGGAAGGTGACCCTCGTCCTGAGGAGTTTTTAAATAAAATCACCAATCATCAGATCATTCAGCTGCCCAACAATCACATTCCGAGAGGACTTGTCCCTTTAGAAAGATTGTTTGATGGGAATGATGTACTAGTAAAGGGTGGTGTTTCAAATGAGGATGCTGACACGACTGAATGCAACATTGGCACACAGGAGGAGCCCAGGTTCATCAAATTGTGAAGCAGTTTGACCAGAGAATAGAAGGCCGAATATACTAAGTTGCTAAAAGAGTTTGCTGATGTGTTTGCATGGACGTATGAATACCTCAAGACCTATGACACATTTGTCATTGAGCACAAGATCCCACTAAAGGAAGAGGCTAAACCATTTAGACAGAAGCTGAGACAGATAAATCTCATGTTGCTACTTGTCATGGAGAAAGAAGTGAAGAAATTGTTAGATGCCCAAATTATTGTCCCCTTGAGATATTCTGAATGGATGGCCAATTTGGTCCCAGTAAGAAAGAAGAGTGGAGAAATCAGACTCTGTGTTGATTTCAGGAATCTCAACAGAAGCTCAAAGAAAGACAATTACCCCCTACCTAAGATGGAACACATACTGTAGAGGGTAATTGGTGCCTCCAGGATATCCATGATCGATGGGTTTTCTGGCTATAATCAGATATCGGTCATGCCTGAGGACAGGGAGAAGACAACCTTCACCACTCCTTGGGGCACATTCATGTATGCCAAAATGCCATTTGGGTTGATGAATGCAGGAGCAACATTTCAGCGAGCCATGGATATAGCCTTCATCGGAGAAAAATACCAGTTTGTAGTGATCTACCTAGTCGACATCACGGTCTTCTCCAGGTCTGATAAGGAGCACCGCTGCCACTTAAGGAGAGTTTTCTCGAAGTGCCGGAGGTTTGGTCTTTCCATGAATCCCAAGAAGTCCCTGTTTTCTATGTAGGAAGGGAAGCTCCTAGGCCATATAGTGTCAGTAGAGGGAGTAAGGATTGACCCTAGCAGGGTAGAAGCGCTTCTGGCCCTGTCACTTCCCAGATCTAAGAAGGAAGTGCAGGCCTTTTTGGGGAAGATAAATTTTCTGAGGAGATTTGTCTCAAATTTTGCTGAGTTGATGAAACACATCAAAACCATGCTCAGGAAGGGAAATGAAGTGAAATGGAATACTGAACCCAGGGAATCTTTTGTCCAAATAAAGAAAGCGTTGACTGAGGCACCTGTGCTAATCAGTCCTGATTATTCTAAAGATTTCCTGATCTTTTCTTTCACTTCTTCTGATACAGTAGCGACAGTCTTATTGCAGAAAAATGAGCAAGGGTGAGAGAAACCTATTACCTTCTTTAGCAAGGCATTGGGAGATGTAGAACTCCGGTACGAGATCATGGAGAAGCAGGCTTATGCCTTGGTGAAAGCCCTCAAATATTTCAGAGTCTATGTCTTGCACTCAAAGATCACCGCATACGTTGCTTTTGCCTCTGTGAAGGACATCCTCATACAACCTGACATAGACGGGAGGAGAGGTAAATGGATCACCAAGATCCTAGAGTTTGATCTGGAGATTAAGCCCACCAAGTTAATAAAGGGACAGGGTTTAGCCAAGCTGCTGGCCGAATCTAATTGCAAAGCCTTGGGGATTAGCTACATCAACACCTGCTCAAAGATTCGACAATCTGAGTCATCCAATAAGAAATCTCAGGGTGCCCTATCACTGACAGCATGCCCCTGGTACAAGGATATCTTATACTTTCTGCAAGAATTGAGGCCTCCTGATGGAATGGAAAAAAGTAAGGCAAGAGCTCTAAAGCTCAGGGTGGTCAGATATTGCCTCATTGACCAAACCTTTTACTGGAAAGACCCTTTAGGGGTATTTTTAAGATGCCTGGACCCACAAGAAGCCCAACAGGTTACATTTGATTTCCACAGTGGCTTTTGTGGGGGTCATCATTTCTGGAATACCATAGCCCATAAGATCCTCCGAGCTGGGTATTACTGACCCACTTTATTCCTTGACGTCTGCAGAGAAATCAGAGCTTGTATCAAATTCCATAAGTTCTTAGGAAAACAACAACTCAAATCTCTGCCATTAAAGCCTGTAGTAGTTTCAACACCCTTTCAGCAGTGGGGATTGGACTTCATTGGAGAAATTCATCCTCCCTCAAGTGGCCAACACAGATGGATCCTGAATGTAACAAACTATTTCAACAAGTGGATAGAAGCTGTCCCCACCAGGAGCACATCTCACAAAGTAATTATCAGCTTCCTGGAAGACATCTTAGCTAGATTTGGTTGCCCTAGCAGGATTGTCACTAACAATGCCGCCTCTTTTAGGTCTGAGCCCCTGGTCAAGTTCTGTGAACAATATGGGATTTCACTGATTCACTCTACCCCCTATTATCCTCAAGGGAATGGACTGGCAGAGTCTTCAAATAAAAGCCTGATCAAGCTCATTAAGAAGTTACTGGAAGATAATAAAAGGGCCTGGGATTCAAAGCTCAATTTTTCTCTATGGGTTGATCGGGTAACAACAAAGAAGTCCCTGGGCATCTCACCCTTCCAACTTGTTTACGGAACAGAGGTTGTTTTCCCTACTCAGCTCGCCTTATCTGTGGCGAAATTCCTCCAGGACCTTGAAGGAGAGCCTGACAATATGGTAAGAAGGATTCATCAAATGGTGGAAGTGCAGCAGATCAGAGAACAGATCATGAGCAGGGCCTACAATCATCAACAGAAGATCAAGCAGGCTTTTGACAGGAAAAGAAAAAAGAAAGATTTCGAGCTAGGTGATCTGGTGCTCAAATGGGATGCACCCAGGCAGGACAAGGGCAAGCACAACAAATTTGATGCCCTCTGGTTTGGGCCTTTCAAGATCCTTGAAGTATTTTCAAACAACACTTACAGGTTGCAGGATCTGGAAGGCAAAGAAGTTTTTAGTGGCCCAGTAAATGGGCATTTCTTGAAAAAATGTTTTTTGTGAGCTGCGGTTGGCTCTTTTGGTTTTTGTAAATATTGTTTTGTTTTCGGCTTCATAAATGAATCCATAGCCCAACAGCAAGGAACTGAATCTGCAAAACAGTTCTTAGAGCATCATAGGGACAACTCTATCCCCCATGGAGCCAAATGTTAGCGATATTTCTTGTAAGGGGGTTAGAATGCAAAGGAGTGGGTTAAAAACCCACTTGTTCTAGGTTTGAAATACTAATACGCCTGTGGTAAGCGACAAGCAAGTCTGGATGACAGAGATTCACGCGCCCGGATCAATGGTGCATATAGGATTCCGGACCCCCCCCACCTTTCTACCTTTAAGCGGAGGGGGGGGGTCCAGAATCGGGGGCGCATCTCTTCAACGGTCCTGATCGGAGCACTCGGATCAAGGGAAATCAAGGCAATTCCGGACCCCCCCTGCCTTTCTACCTTTAAGCAGAGGGGGGGGGGTCCGGAATCTGATGCGCATCTTCCCAACGGCCGATATCTAAGCGCCCGGATCAACAGTGCTCACACGATCCCATCCTTCTCAGCTGCTCTATGTTTAACTAACGTGAGCCCTTCCCCCCGTTATGTCATCCTCCTGAGCTGCCTCTCCCTTGTTTCCATGTGTCACCTGTCCATCTCCCATCTTTGGTCTGTGTGGTCCCTTTCCCATCTCATCGTCCACTCACCACTTGCCATATGTCCTGCTCCTTTCCATGTCAGCCTCCCATTAAGGCGCGCCCGTTATATCTCATCCCCTGCTCCCACCACTTATTGCCTTCCGCCACGTGTCTTCCCTTGCCGCCTCTCTCACACCTCATTGCTTCTTATTCCCCCCCCACAGTTTTGGCGCCACCACTCCCCTTCTGCGCCCAACCCTTTGTGCTGGCCTCCACGCTATTCATCGGGCCGTTCAGTTAATCTAGGTGGCAGCATGAGGGGCCTTCCACGTCATAAAGGTGCCGAGTTGGCAGAGCTGTCCTCAATCCCAATAAAGCAGTTATTGAAGAAGTTGGTGGTGGTTAGAAATCGCCTCCGCCATAATGGGAAAGTCCGGCGACGAGTTAAGAGCACGTCGATTCACCTATGGAAATGTCAGGAGTTCGATTGCGTCCGCCGTAGGTGCACGATCATTCAGATATTGCTGGTGTAGATTGTCAAAGGCCATGCAGACGCAAAGCTTTTAATGTAGCATATCGATTTTGTTGCAGCTGTTGTTCTGAGTATATGTAGGCGATTTCGTCATTTTTGTTAGGATCGATGGTTGAGCAGAGCTCCCCACTGTAATGTTTTAGCAGCTATTCTAGCTTTCAAATTATGCATATGTATATGAGATTTCTTGTTTTATGACAGACAATTCTTCTTACTCCGTCTAATTTTCATCTTATGCTAAGAGGATTCGTGAACGACTGACTCGCGTGAATTGTTGCAGTTGTGTTATGATATCAGATTTATTATTGCATTACTGCATTCTCTGGTTTTTTGCGTTTGAATATAAGCCGATCTTTTGTTTAAATGCCTTCTTCTACAGTCTGTTAGAAACCTTCTGTTTGTAATAGACCTCCACTTTTCTCTTGTATAAGTCTTCCGCCTGTTCACCCTTCACTACAACTCACTATCCGAAATTTACGCAAGACCTCACTTGCTCATGCACACCTGGCCTGGTTTTAGAGTTGAAACACTATTGTTTTGAGTTTACCCCCATTCGATCACCCATCTACAAACAACCGTGACATAAAACTGATGGGCGTCGGGCTCTGCTCTTGCTAGCAATCCAGGAGTGACTTCCGTTGCCAACACTTTGGTTTGACAAATGCTCTAGCCACTTTCATGAGGATGATGGATGATATCCTGTGACCACTCACCAATACTTTTGTAGTGGTGTATCTAGATGAAATTCTCATTTACAACAAGATTTGGGCCGAACACTTGCAGCATATTCAGTAGGTTCTGCACACCCTGCGAAAACACAAGCTATATTCCAACTTGGAAAAATGATCCTTCGGCATGGACATGGTCCATTACCCAGGCTACATAATTGATCAACATGGTGTACATGTGGATCCATCCAAGATCCAAGTCATTCGTGACTGGCCAACCCCAACCACACACACTGATCTTCAGAGCTTCTTGGGCCTTGCCAATTTCTACCACAGGTTCGTGTTGGGATTCTTCCATATTGCATGGGCCCTCAGCCAAATAAACGGGGGTGGTGGTAAGGAGAAATTTGCATGGGGCCAGTCCCAACAACAAGCATTCGATGATTTGAAGAAATGCTTGTGCTCAGCCCCATTACTTTCACTACCATACCTGCAGTAGCCCTTTGAGATCGAGACAGAAGCTTCAGACTATGTGATGGGTGCTGTTCTCACTCAACATGGCCACCCCATGGCCTATCATAGTGAGACACTATCAGATGATATCCATAAGTACCCTACTTATGACAAAGAAATGTAATCCATTGTGCAAGCCTACGCTAGTGGATGCATTACATTCTTGGGAAGGAGATAGTCATCCACACTGATCATAAGCCATTGCCATTCATGCAAACACAAGGAGAATTGCAGAATGATCGCCATCAAAAGTGGTCCACATACTTGCAACAATTCCACTTCAACATCAAGTATAAAACAAGAAGCACCAATCACATCGCTGATTGCCTTAGTAGACTGCCAATCATGACACTCACCACAGTGCTAAACTTCTGTGGCCATGAGACCTCTGGATGGACCCAACTCTATGAGATAGACCCAGACTTCGTCACCACCTACCAAATGTTGGGTGCAAACACAATTGTCGATAATTTCCATCTTCAGGATGGGTTGTTGTGTCATATGGGCCATATCTGTGTTCCATCAGGCAAGCGAGTGAAGCTGCTCTGGGAAGCCCACTACAATCGGGTGGTAGGACACTTTGGCATCGAAAAGAAAGTGGCGATTCTACATAAACATTTCTACTGGCCAAAACTTCGATAGGAGGTCAACAAGTATATCAGGTCCTGCACTGCCTGTGCTATTGCCAAATTGACCACTAAGAAACAGGGCCTGTACACCCCTCTTCCTACTCCTGACAGGCCATGGGAATCCATCTCGATGGACTACATGTCGGGCCTCCCATCCACCAAGTAGGGAAATGACTGTGTTTTTGTGGTTTTTGATCGCTTTTGTAAGATGGCGATTCTGGTTGCCTGCAAGAAGAACATCATAACAGAGGCCACTGCCAAGATATTCTTTGAACAAGTCTGGGTGCATTTTAGAATCCCACAAACCATTATCTTAGATCAGGACAGTCAATTTCTCAGCACATTCTGGTCGAGCCTCTGGTCATTGCTGGACACCAAGCTCACCAAATCCATGACCTTCCACCCCCAAACAGATGGCCAAACCGAGGTCATGAATCGAATGATTGTGCATATCCTTTGCATGTATAATTCAAAGAACCCTCACACATGGGATGAGAGCCTTCCCTATGTCCAACATAGCTACAACGAAGCCCTTCAGAGCTCAACCGACAACAACCCCTTTCAGGTGGGGTTGGGATTCCAACCATTGGGTCCCATAGATGGTGAACTTCTCCTTGTGGTCACCTTGACCGACTCATCTCCTGCTCCAACTGAAGCTGACAAAGCCACCCAGTTCATTGAGTGGATCCATCACATTCACCAATAGGTTCAAGATATCATATAGAATTCCAATGACAAGTACAAGAAACGCCATGTTCAACATCGAGTGCCACATAAGTTTCAGGTGGGTGACAAAGTTTGGTTGCACTTGCAGAAAGAATGCCTTACAGGACCCCATCAAAATCTTTTCCCACTCCATTATGGTTCATAAACCATCACCAAGGCCATGGGGGATAATTATTTTGAGCTCAACATTCCTCCTTTCCTTGGCCTACACCAAGTGTTCAATGTGGATCTCCTTCACCCTTATTTCCCACCATTAATTGACACCTCAGACGTAGCAGAGCAGATGAAACCAACATAGCTCAACCTAGACTGCATACAACAGGAATCTAACGATTATATTGTGGACAAACAGATTAAGGTCACTCGATAGCAAAGGATCCAGCTTTATCAAGTCGTCAAAGCATGACAACTCCTGCACCAAGGCAAGTGGCTCACCCAGGGCCAAATTCAACATAAATTTCCTCATCTGATGGGGGAGCTCAATGCAATGCAGAACATTGCTTCTTAAGGAGGAAGGATTGGTCCAGGTGGATATTGATGGCCACCCACCTTTTCCAACTGGCTCAAAATAGTTTTCTGACAATTTTGGCAATTTACTATTTTTAGCAGTTTTAACTTCCGAGGCCATTTTGAGGGCCTAAATGAAGGTTTTTTGGGATCGGGATTAGAAATTATAGGTACATAAATAATTGATCCCCCAAAATTAATCTCCTCAATGATACCTTTCCAACGGGATATCACACGCCTAAAACAGAGATTGTATGCAAAAGTTAGGACCCCGAGAAGTTGATGTACTAACTTACCCAGACAGGGCCCACATGACTTTTGGCACTTCATCTCCTAGGGTTAGGTTTTTTGGATGTCTAGGGTTTTTGGAATTCTTGTTTATTGTAAATTTTCCTTCAAATCCTCATTGTAATCATCTTCTTACGAATGAGCGCAACCGTCACATCTCTTCTCAGAGATAAGACCCCACCATTGCAACAAGCTTGTTTCCGTTGCATTTTACAGTTTTAGCTTATTTCCTTATTGAATAGAAAACCAATTTTACTGTATCTCTGTTATTTTGTGTTAAATACCTATTAATAATCTGTAGTCATTTCATTCTTCTCATAAAATCTGGATCAAAGTGGAACTTAAGGGCCGAGTCAGAACGTTTCCAGTATATGGAAGGCCAATGATCATTGATATCCTATCATGACATGGAAACTCGACACCATTTTTCAATTTTGGGCACATTTCCCGATGTACATGGGATGTAGTGGTGCAAACTGTGTATACACATGATGTATAGTAGGCAAGGTGCATATATGTGGAAAAATTGTATTTTTAGCTCTGGGATTTGGAAAAAGAGATGACAAGTTTGCATAGGGAAATGGAAAAAAGGCCTTCTATGGAAGATTGCATGGGGTGAGACAAATATTTCTATAATATATTCCCCCTAACGTGTGAGGTTAGAGGAGTATTTGTGATGGCCGAAATACATTATAAATGTTGGAAGATTGGTTGTTGTCATTGATGTCAACCCTAGTCATGGGTTTTGGACTGCAAGATTGATGAAGGTATTTGGACATGAAGAAAAATGCACATGCAGATACAACACCCATGGATGGATAGTATACATCATGTTGTTTCCGGTGGTATGTGGCACGTCACGTGGATCCTCATGGTTGAGGAGAAATGAATTTTTGAAGATGAAAAAGTGAATTGAAGAAGGAAGTACATGTAGGCCCTGAAGATAACTAAAGAAAATAATTACAAAATAAGAAAGTGTCAGGTCGGCTCTAATGTTAAAAGGAAGTGACATAAATGGTATAAATAAACATCATTATACATTCATTTGATATAAGTCGAATTTAAGAGGAAATAAGAAGAAAATAAGGCTGGATTTCAAGGGAGGATGAAGTCTTTTGGTGATGTGTTCTAAGGTATGTTATTTTTCAGGTCATCTTACCATTTTTGCTATAATTTTTTTTGTAGAACGATTCAGATGGTGAAATTTCTATGGTATTGAGAAGACATATCAAGGTACCTCTGGGAAAAAATTCAGCTCTTGATTCACTATAATTATGGAGATACACTCTGTGGAAGATAGGGTTTGTGACTAGTCCTGAAGCTAGTCAATAAACAGGTGTTCTGGGTAAAATAGTCATAAATTCTTCATACATAATCCAAATGAAGTGGGACAAATTTCATTGGAAATAGTACGGACTTTAGTTTCTTTCGTGCAAGTTTCAGAATTGGATGTTAGTTATTGAGTGTGGGGCATTCTGTGCAAGTTCACTCTCCTGAATAGACCAGAATTGAATAAAGTCTACCATTCTTTCTATAACCTCTTTTTGGGGAGGATTCAAGGAGTGAAAATTGGAGGAGTTTCAGAGAATACATTGAGTA
>ML835645.1:104909-125125 GCA_009831015.1 Picea engelmannii | reverse complement strand
CTTATGATCATCATGTTCCAAGGGTTTCCCCAAAAACTCTTCACTTTCCATATCATCAAAATATTCATCACACAAGTCCAAAACTTGGAAAGGAGTACAACATACCACACCATTGTCTTCATGCAAAGGAGATATGGAAGTTTGGAGCTCTCAATTACATTAAATGGAGGATCATATACCTTATCAAACTCATTATTACTTGAGGGATTTTCTTCAAATTCAATCTTATCAAAATCATAACAACAAATATCATCAAATTCAAAATTTTGATAAGAGCTAAGGCTAACCAAATTCCCATCTTCATGAAGAGGATTTCTCTCTCCAATAGGGTCTTCTTCATTGAATTGATCTTCAACATGATGTGCTTCATCAAATTCTTCTTCTTCAATGGATTAATGATATGGCTCTTTATATTCTTCAAATATTTGATAACTTCTTTCATGAATCTCTTCTTCATGTTCTTGTTTTTCGTTGAATTATTGAAGAGTTTGATCTTCAAAGTTTTCACCAAAATATTCATGCATGGGATCAAGAGATGGCTATTGCTCTAGCATGGGAACATGAGAAAACTCTTCATCAATATTCTCTTGTTGTGATTGATTCTTCATACAACAATGAAATTCTTCTTCATATTCATACAAGGCTGTAATAAGGTCTTCAAGGATCCCTTCCTACTCTTAAGAGAGAGGACCCCAATGTTTGAGGAAGATTCAGATCAAACCTACAAGAGAAGTTATCTTCATTGGGCCAGTGCAATACTTAACTCATCTCCTTTGATCTTCTTCCAAAGAAAGTGAAAATGATCTTATTAAGACATCCTCATGTCTTTCATTGAGATTTGAAACATACTTCAGGAATGACTAGCCATGTAGAATAACACAAAGATAATCACCACCAAACTTTGGAATAATATTTTTTCATTTTGGAGGGAGCTTATGCAGGAATCTCAAAATATATTTAATATCAAGAGGAGGATACAATTCATGAAGTTTCCACGGTGCCATATTCCTTTACTTAACATGCAACTTGATGTGAAATTTGAAAATAGGAGATGATACCTCATACCAAACATGTGTGTGTGGAGTCTCCAAGATGAATCTTAAATGCCCACACAATGATGCTTGCTTCACCTCACAAGTACATAGTGTTTAGAATGTGCATAGGGAAAAGAGCTTCTTCCCTCAATGGAGTCGCTAGATGAGTAAACTTAGATAAGGCTTCAGTTTCTACTCATAAAAAAGGTTGAATCATAGACTTCAGATAATAAAGGAGAAATAATCAATTCTCCCCATCAATGGCACCAAAATGTTACCACACATTCTTGCACCCCAATATAAATCCTTCACAGGGTTCCAAGACTAGTGGAATATTGGAAGATGTTAACATTGTCACCTAGGCAACAAATTCCCTCTTTTTAGTGAAGGATTGTATCCAACACAAGGGAGGTTTCCTTGATATAACTTAGGATTCCTAAGGAAAGACAAGGTCAATTATAAGGCCTCCTAAGTATCTACCCAAAATACCACCAATAAGAAATATCAAGCAAGTTGAGGACAAGGTGGTTTATTCAAAGTGAATTCTAGATTTGGTTAAAAGTGTTCTAAGAGTGATTTAGGGGGTTTATCAAGAAAAAATGTCATGCAAAACAATCCCTAAATCATTCAAATCTGAAAATTACCAATGGTTGTTTTAAAACTTGCATAAATGATAGGAAATTACAACAGTAATTGAGTTACAACAACAATACAATTTTTCCCTCAAAATAAAGTATAAACCGATAGAAAATAGGGCTAAAATAACGAATAAATCTAGGGTTTGATTAGATTTTAAAATATGGAAATTATAAGACATATAAAAACCAACTAAAACTAGATGTCTAGCCCTAATTATGCAACAATATAAACCAACAAGGTAAATTTTTATGCAATAAAATGATTTTAAGTCAAACATGCAAGAAAACCCTAAGATTTTAAGTCAAGAATATGCAAGAAAACCCTAGAATTTTAGGTAAAAACTATGCATGGAAACCCTAGATGTCTAGGGTTTTTTATGGCCAAAAATTAAATATGAGCTAAAAAACCCCAAATTTACCTTAAAACATTGGTAAAAAATGAAGTTTTGAATCTTAGATTGATTAGATGAGGGAAGACTAGTGCCTACTAATTTTTTTCAGCATATGGGGTCAACTAAGACCTCCTTTGAGAGGAAGTATATCTACGGTGATATCTAGGGTTTCCCACTACAAACCCTAGAAAATCCACCTAGTACCTTACAAACTTCAAGATAATTCAAGGGAAGATACTCCACTAGTAATATTCCAAGGCTTTAAAAGAAGGGATTTTTCCAAGAACAATATGAAGAGAATGGACCACCACTACTAAAAAAGTACAATTACACTTAATAATCATTCATAAAAAAAATCCAACAAGATTTAAAGAGACCACTTACTCAAGAAATTGTTTTCATCCATAAACCCTAGACATGAAAATGCATAGAAGTTGCAAAGTCACCCACAAAACATCTCCTGAAATAGGTGCTCTAGTTATTCATCCATATCAAAGAAGAAACGAGTAAGAGTAGACAAATAATAATGATTCTACACTAGTAGCAATGATTTACAAGTGAGAAGTGCTTCTCTTTTATATGAGAGATCAAGCACCCTTCTCATCCCATCATAATCCCTAAGAACATAAAATAATGCCTTTATCTATTACAGACCCTAGAGAAAAGGAAACAAAACATGAAATATCCATGATACAATAGTGGATGGGTCACTAACACCCGCAATGATGCCTAAACAATGAAGTAAATATGCTCATGAGATAATATGCCCCTCATAAATGCATGTTCAATCTCACACATGTGGCATGTGTGACCTCGATAAGTGGACAACTCACTTACAAATCAAGTGTAGGGGATCCAAAAATGAAGCATTACTTTCAAGGATTGAAACATTTCATCATCAAGTGTCATATCATGCCCCAAAAGGTGTGACGACTCACCATAAGGTGCCAAATCATCATGTAAAGGTGCAATGCTCCATCATCAAGGTGTCAAATTATATCCAATGGGTGCTAGGGCATCTAAAAAAGGGATCTGTCGCATCATAAGGCTCAATGTCCTCCCAAATATGTGGAATTTACATCCCTCAAGTAGTGGGATAAACCCCATCAAATGTGCTACTATCCCCACAACGTCCTCCAAAGGACCAAGGCTCAATCATCATGTGAAGTACATCATCCAAGGAGGGGCTCATGTGGTCCAATTTGTCCATCAAACATTAAGGCATGAACAAAATTGAAATTCAACATATAAAGTGAGTCATGTCAATGTAAAAGCCACTAGATATATCACATTAAGTATCCTCTTCAAAATTCATACTAGCTCATAAATTTAGACAATTTGCCAAGTTTAAGAATGGGAGGATCATTATTAATCCCTATTAGGTGTGCTAGTACCCAAGATAAGGAGAATTTCACAAGAAATCTATCAAGGTTTATGTGTAATGGAATATAGTATGGTCTGTGGTTTACTCCATGGGTGGTGGCATAGTCATGAAAGGTTATGTATGATAGTCATTCTCATGAGCACCTTTGTATGAGAGAGCGCTTAGGAAATGAGTTTCCCACTCCTCAACACTATGTCTTTCCAAACCCCTATTTTCCTTTTTCTTTATTCATTCAACCTTTCCTGGCTTTTTATTTTCATTTACTAAGTCCTTTTCGTTAGGTATGCATTCATCGCATAGGACTTGGGGTGATGGCCTCTTTCCAAGGGGGCATAGCTCATGCTCATTTACTCTTTCTTGGTTCTTGATTTTTTTTTTCTTTATTTATTTTTCTTTGAATTTTGAGTTTAACATTTTCTCTTTTTATATTTTTTTATTATATCAAGTTTCATCAATGTTGATCGTTGTAGCTCCTTATTCCCATGGGATTATGAGGCATGAACCTTTATGGGTGAAATATGAAAATCAACCCAAAAGAAGGGATAATGAAGATGGGAAAGATAGAGCATGTTACATAGGGATTGAGATATGGACACATTACCCCTATCAATCCCCCTCAATAGTACAAATTTTCCCAGGAGTGACAACACTTGACTATGAAATGGTTATGAGCACCAAGATGAAACAAGGAAAAAAGTGTAAATTCATGATCCATCATCCAGTTTAACCCATGATCACTATGGAGCAACAATCATGCAATGGCAAAGGAATGAATTTTATGTCAAACTACAACTATCAACTTCACCATTTATGATTAGTATTCACTGTATGTCTCATAGAATGAATCTTGCATTTAAAATAGTAAGCAAGCTTCCATTGATTTCAAAAGTTGAAGATCTTGTACATGAAACTCATCTATACTTTTGTTGTAGTCCCAAGCAATTTAAAGAGTTTCAAATATTTGCTAAGGGTGTTACATATGGAAAAAAACTACTAAAAAATGTTGATACAAGATGAATCTCATTGAATGGACCAACTCAAAGACTATTTAGTGAGTACCAATCCTTAGTAGGTGTGATGTATGAACATTGCTTTAGTGTAGACAAAGCTCAAGATATTCTCTTTCAATTAAATGATATAGAGACATTATTAACATTGGATGGAATTCCTCCTATGCTTTATGAAATGAATGTCATTGTGAAGATGTCTCAGAGTCACACAATGTATATTGCATAATACACACATACAAGAAAATTAGCATGTCTTCAATTGGATAATTTCTATACGATGCCAGAGTCTTTCACAGGTCCAACGTTTAAATGTTGGACTACTATCATTGATATAGAAAACATTGAAAATTATTTGAATTTTGATGGAAAATGAATACTATGTATGGCAGTGCGTGTGTATATGGTTCCATTTTATTATGTTAGTAATATGGGATGAATCACTGAAGAGTTCCATGTGTCAAGAGACCAATTCAACAATGTTGTGATTTTAGTGAATCACAACTTGATAAAAATTACAAAATCACTAGCATTAGAGATAAGGGAACAATTTCCTTAATATGAATTATTGGAGGCCATCTCTGTGGTATACCCTCAATATTGGAACCTTGAACACACTAGAGAGGTTAAAAAAGTTGATTTTTTAGCAAAAATAAAAATTTTAGTGCACTAATTTGGAAAGAATCACAATGTGTAAGGAGAAGAGATTTAATGTATATTAGATTCATCAAAGTTGTATCAACAAACCAATCTCTTTGGTCAAACAATGTTAGCTCAATATTTTGGTTTGGAGAAACTTCTAGAACATGGTGCAATAACAAGATTATGGACTAAATCAGGTGAAAACCAATACCTAGAAGAACATATGTCAGAATATTTCAAATTAGTAGATTTATGTCAAACCATGATTTTGGGATTGATGGATGATGAGAGAATGTTTAGTGCACTATCATTATTGAAGTCAAAGTTGAGGAACAAGCTTGATAAAGATATGGATACATGTTTAAGAATATATGTAACAAAGTATGACATCAACAATTTTCCATTCGATAGAGCACTATCTCTTTGGCGATCAAATTGTGATAGAAGGGGAGAATACAATACAACAAATTCCTCTAATGAACTTGATATGGAAGATAATATTTTGGAGGCTCATAATAATAGTTCATCTACAAAGTTTCCTGTTCAGAATATCGAAAATGAGAGTCAACATGTTGATGTGAACTGAGATATTAATATACCCCAAGATGCTATCTAAACCAATATACATGAGGGGACTCTTATTTTGACTTACATGTTCCATTGAAGATTGGAGTTATAGAAATAATGAATGGAATGACACATGTGATGTGATTCTTGTTATTTTATTGACTTAATTGTTCCTCTTTTTTTGGAGTACATTGGAGAAAGGTAATTCTTTATGGGAGCATTGGAGCAAGATTACCATCTGTAAATTTGAGATTGCATTTAAGGTAAAAATAGGTTCTATATTTTGTATTAAATAGTGTAACATTGAAGCTAAATTTATTTGATCCAAGATATTTTAAGTTTGATGGTTTGATAGTTAACTAAGACATTCTCTTTTTCCTATCTGTGACAGGAAATGAAGCTGACATTTGATGAAGTTGAGACCTATCTCTTCACATAGATAATGTCCTAGTATTAAAGGCTAAATAACTAATTAACAAGACTTTCGCTAAGCAAGAATGGGCTCATTCAAGAATCAAGTGCATGAAACTTCTTGGATTTGTAACTTTGATATCTTGGGCAAATTTTAATGGTTTGTTTGTTGTTTACATTTGGACCATTTTTTCAACTTTGAAAGTTTGGTTTTATTTTATTAAAGATTGTGTTAGTCCCTTGAATGATTCTAGTTCTCATTTGATGCTTGATTGAAGCTTGATCCCTTTGTATTAGCTTGATTGGTTTATTTAGAATATATTATGTCTATTTGTATTTTATTTGAGAAGACATGTTGGTATTCATAAAAGGAATGAGCCATGAATTGCTAAGTGAAGAGAAAAATGATTTGTGTACTGGCCTACTAGATTCCTACATAGTCGTCGTAGGACATATATTGCCAATGAGACCAACATTCCTCTAATGAATTTATAATTTTAATGTCATGAATAAAAAAACTTTACATGTAGCCTCTCAATAAATTTTTTATGAAATGATTTGTAATCTAGTCTGGTTATTTCAAAGGAAATCAAGCACAGTCTATGCATAAACATTGAGTCTTCTGACACTAATTCATATGCAATCACCCAAGCTAATCAATACCTACTCAAACTCTGATAATTGCTGAGACTGTTATATATTTCCTTCTCACTGAACAATTCTAAATCTTTATCTAACTGTTGAATTAATCCTTCACCACTAAACCACTCCTTGTAGAAAAGAAACCACTCAGATGAAATGAATTAAAATATCTATATTACTTTTGCAAGAAGTTAAATCCTCTCAAAAGGTCTACTATATGATTGCATAAATAAAATTCACACTTCAAATAAATTGTAACTACATTAAATCATAAATCCACTATCACACCTCCATCTATATCTCGCTCAAAAATAAACTATAGAGAACTTAATCTATGATATCATTTAGTGAGATGGTTGAGATGTAACATTAATACTAATCATCAAGTGACAAGGACTAACTGAACCATTCAAGAAATATTACACTTTCAAGATAACAAACTATTATAGCAACAATTGCAATCTATTCAACAACATCAATCCAAAAATAACACTGCTTCAACAACATTAATCATACAAACTACAAACAAAGGTTAAGTTGTTGATTTATCATGTGACATGCACAGGAAGAGAAAACTAACAATCGATTGAGTCGAGCTCTGTGTGGAGGTGGGCCCTTGCCTCCAAACAGAGCTACCTGTAAAAAAACTAAAAAGAATTAATCACTCATAGAAATTCAACTGAACATTGCCACTTCTTATTAAGAGATTACATTTCCAGATACAATGTTGATTCTCCACTGTCTAGTGCTCAATGGAAAAACAAGGACTAACTCCCTAGCATAAACACTCTATACATCTTTTAAACCATGCCCTCTTCTTAGAATAGAATGAAACTACCAGTAGTTCAAACAGTCTTGAGAATATTTCGATTCTCAAGCTGTTCATAAATTCTTAAAACAAAGAATGTTAAGATTACAATAACAAAAAATAGAAACTTAGAAATTGATGCTCCAATTGTTGTCCAATGATGTGGCAGGATGCACAATTCCCTAGATAAGTTGTGCTAATTCCAGTCTCCAAAAGATCACCCCTCCACCAGCTGGATATGTTAGATCTACGAGGAGAGTCCTCAATCGATCTTGAATCAGTGGTGCCATAGTCTTCTTCGTGCGTGTTTCAACCAGGTGTTTCAACACCATCTAGAAACATATCTACATTCATTGTTATTAATTCATTAGTAATTACCAAAATTAGGAAACATCATCCTAGTTTACAAGTACTCTACGAATTAACATAACACAATCATCAATGAATAATGAATTATGAATTGTACCTGCTCCAGGGACCAAGATTGATGTTCTCATAGGAAATGTAAACAATAGGGTCCATGGGTGAATTAATACAAGAGAATGAGAGATGATAAGGAAAAAGGGGAAATTTTAGCACCCAACATCTCTCCCAAACTGCACCATTTCATGTCCCCATGCAACTTCACTCACTCAGAATCAGAGTCTAAGTTGGGGCATGAAATTTTCTAATGCAAATTAGAAAGATTGCAGGATGATGCAACATTATCTTCTAAATTCCTGTAGCCCCTGTAATAAATCACTTCTTCCCAACATTTTTTTTCAGTCTTCTTAGTCAATCTGTACTTATGTTGATACTTCTTTGTTGGCAGCCAAATAAGAGGGAAATGAAATTTAAGCCCCAACCACTGTGGACCACAAGTATGAATGCACTCAATATAGCTAGGAACCCGAGACATAGCATATGTAAAATTTTCATGACTGTAGGGATCCTTGGTCCTCAAGGCTAGAGAGGATGCTTCCCATCTAAATCTGCTACCTTCCAGTGCAAACAATTTCTAATCATTAATTGTTTTAACACAAGAATCTATGAAAAACCTTTGCTGGTCTGTCACTTTTCTAGTCCTGTAAGATGAAGAGAGTAGATGCTGATTTATATTAAAAACAATAACATGAGTATGAGGTTCACCCCTAATCCACAATGTTGCTTCTCCTTCATTATTCTGGATTGTGTGGAAGACATTCCACCATTTTTCCTGATTGTTCACAAAAGAAGTGAAGGCTCTCAGTTGCACATCTCCTACATAGGGAAAATGATTAAATTTTATATTCAACAAGCATGAATGTTCATACAAATAAAGCTCACACAAGAAACACTGATATGAGAAATCACTCTGGGAGAAAGTTTCTAAAAACTCATAGGCACTAATCATTTTATAAGGCCTTACTTCCTTAATAGTTTTAATCTTAAAAAGAGTTAACTGTTCATGAAGGAAGACCAAGTATGAGGGAGAAGGGCTTCTACAACTCAGTAGCTCTTCTGCTAACAATTACATTTGATTTTTATCCTGTTGCAGAATCTGACACTTAGCTTGCAACTTCTTCAACTCTCCCAATTCCTTCTTCATTTCTTCCCATTTAAATTTCCGCGACATAAAAAATTCAGCGTATTTCTCCATGAGGTCATGTATTTCCTTTCTGTGGGATGGAACACGAATCATTCCTTCTTCAAACATGGAAACTTGTTGCTTCCATTTATCAATCTCTGCCAACAAAAATATAGCATTAACTTCTGTGTCATGATGGTCAACTTCCTGTTCATCCTCTTCATTGATTTCCAGAGGAATTTGAGCTTGTGTCACTGATTCTTGTGTAATAGTGACTTTATTTGGCTATGGTAATTCCTCTTCCTCAACCACTAGTTCTTGTGTGACAATGTCTTCTTCCGTGGCCTCATCAGATTGTTGATTTAAATTAGGTATTGTTGGTTCTTGTGTAGCCGTGGTACTCTTAGGCTCGACTGGTTCAACAGTCTTAGCCATCATTGGTTCTTGTGTTACAGTGACAACTTCTTGTATACCCTTATTAGATTGTGTATTTAAATAAGGTACCACTGGTTCTTGTGTTACAATGGAATTCTTAGGTGTTTCAATAGTCTGCTTTTCTTCTTCCTTAGCCACTGATTCTTGTGTGGCAATGGATTTCTTTCTTTGTGATGCCTCAACCAACTCTTCCTGTATTCTGATTAGTCCCAAAGTTGAGGGCTCAAGAAGGGTCACCTCATACCTAACCAATCTATAAATATCCCCACACTCAAGACACACATATTCCTTAAATGTTTCATGTGTTTCAGCCTTCTCTGATGGCACAGTCTGTCCTCCTAAAAGATGGGCTACTTGCACTAATAAATCTAGATCATGAGGTAGAGGCCTTTGGGATCCCTTTTATGTTTTTTATCATTTACAATTCCCCCGTAAGACTATGAAATTCTCTTTTCAATTGATCATTCTCAAATAACAGGGCATGAATATGACTTTTACCTCTTTCAACAATAGGTTCTTGTGTTTCAACAACTCTTTGATTTGGGCTCAGGTTGCCAACTGGTTCTTATGTTACAACGACAACTTCTTGTTGATGTTCATCACCCAGTGGTTCTTGTGTAACAATGGATGAAAGAGGAAACATCACAAGAATCTCAATTTCTTCCATTTTCAGTTTAGTTGCTTCTACTGCGACAACAACCCTGGTTCTTCTCCTTGTACTTGGGAAAGTTGATGGAAACGCTAAAAATTGCCTCTTCCTCCTTAATAGCTTTGGCAATGTTTGGGGAGGTTTATTTGAGACAATTTCAACTTCATAATTAGGGGAAACATGGGAAGAATCATCATGCAAAGCAGATGATTCTTCCTTCAACTCAATTACATTCTCGCTTGGAATCACTGTTTCAACCTCCCGAATCTGTTTTGGTAGAGTTTCTTCCCTTTCATGTGACGGTGACCTCTCCACACTTAATTTCTTCACTGTATCTCCAGAAGCCATCTTTGTATCTGATCCTTCCCTCATTTATGCCATGGGTTCTTCCACACTCAGTTCTTTTTTTGTATCCCCTCCTTCGTGTTGTGTTGGTTGAGTCTCCTATATCAACTATTCATTTTCCTCTGCTATAATGGTAGGTGATTTTTCAGGTTTTTGGTGCAGAGATTCCTCCATCTGCACTCCAAGATCTTCCATATGTACATCTTCTGCAATCACAACTCTAGGGCTATCCCTCATTTCTACATCACCACTGTCATGTCCTAGTTCTCCAACAACATTATCTTGTCCCAACTCTTCATTAATTCCTTCTCTTTCCTCTCTTTCTTTGTCTGAAATACTCCTGTCACTACTTCTTGCCTCCTCTTTTGATTCATTGCCCTAGTTTTCATCAACTTCTACTGCTCCCCTGGCAATGAATTCAACCCATGTCTGGTTTTGTAATTCCAAGGCTCTCAACACTATTAATTTTATCAGACAGTGGTGTGTGACAGAACCTTGGGGAAAACATGATTTTCTTACATAATGTGCCATATTATGCAAAGATTCTAACAGATAATAAGGGATATTTATCAATGAGCTATGACGAAGGTGTGACAACAGAACACAATCATATGTGTAAACAATCTTGTACCTACCTTCACATGTAATATATTTCTTCAAGAAAACAACAACCTAGTCCCAAGGTTGAGGTAAAGACTCTATTGTTGTGCCACGTCCTCTAGGATGCACTTGCTATACTTCCTCCAAGAAATTGGTCTTTGCATTAGGAATGACTTTCCTTTTTCCAAACCATTTTTTTCCAGTGTTGGGAAGCCCCGTAACAGAGGATATAATCATCCGTGTTACACTAATCTCCAAACCTATAACATGTGAATGGGTTCTTTCTAAATTCCAGGTGAATTCTAGGGCAATATCACTGTGAAACCCATCCAACCGCTCGAAATATGCTACCAACCCCACGTCTTCAAATATTTTGTAGACTTCTGGGCGTCGACATAGGGCATCGAGGGCTATTGGTTCATGATGGACTGAAAATATTCCCATGCTGAACATTCTTTTGTGTTATTAGTTGCTACATTATTGAAAAGGAGTTTCAGTTTCAAAATTCTCAACACATACCCAAGAGCTTCAACATCCATGAGCGCGTAGGAACAATGGAAGGACATTTGTTGGTATTTTTGGAAAGGTGGTGGTGAAACTAATTTCATGGGAAAAATCAACCTGACAACCATGCTGATTGAATGTTTATGGCGATGATTGGTTAATTTATTCAGGGATGATGGGATACCCCCCAACTTGAAATGACGGTATTGGTCATCTGTTGGTGATGTGGAAGGGTGTGGAACAATCATTATTTCACAGTATCATGTCAAACACATGTCACAGTGACCAATCATAACTGTAGGCTGTAAACCACATACATGTGCATGCAAGCACTTACCGACATCAAGCAAAATATGAGGTGGCGATCACGTTCAATTGTCCAATCAATGTTATCAACTTATCAATACCTTCCATTAATAGATACTTATTACTAATGGTCACGGATGAAAATTGTGGAGTAACTCTTCCAGCTAGATATGATGGAATCAGTGGCGCCATAGTCTTCTTCTTGCGTGTTTCAACACCAACATATATCCATTCATTCTTATTAATTCAACACAGTCTTCTTCGTGTGTGCAACTTGTTTCAACCAGGTGTTTCAACACCAACATATTTGCATATATGTACATCTCCGTGGTTTACATGTATGACTGTGTAATTACCCAAATTAGGACTAAGGAAACATCATCCCACTTTATAAGTAAACTATGAATTAAGTTTTAACATAACACAATGTTGAATGAATAATGAATTGTACCTTCTCCAAGATTGATGTTCTCATAGGAAATGTAAAGTTTAAACAATAGGGATGAATTAATACAAGAGAATGAGATGAAAATGGCATGGAAATGATAAGGAAAAAGGGGCAATTTTAGCACCCAACAATGTCTCACTTGAGTAGATTAACATAGTCTTCTTCGTGCGTGTTTCAACACCAACATATCTGCATTCATTGAGCATTCTTATTTATTCTCCATAATCTTCTTTATGCGTGCAGCGTGTTTCAACCAAGCATTTCATCACGACGTTTCAACACCAACATATCTGCATTCATTCTTATTAATTCTACATAGTCTTCTTCGTGCATGGAGCGTGTTTCATCCCAAGCCAGATGTTTCAACACGGTGTTTCAACACCATCATATTTTCATATACGTACATCTCTATGGTTTACAGGTATGACTGTGTAATTACCCAAATTAGGACTAAGGAAACATCATCCTAGTTTACAAGTAAACTATGAATTAAGTTTTAACATAACACAATGTTGAATGAATAATGAATTGTACCTTCTCCAGGATTGATGTTCTCATAAGAAATGTAAACAATAGGGATGAATTAATACAAGAGAATGAGATGAAAATGACATTGAAATAATAAGGAAAAATGGGCAATTTTAGTACCCAACAATGTCTCACTTGAGTAGATTAACAAAGTTACATAGGACATGAATCCTGACAATGCTCTAAGCCTTGGTGGCTTCTCAACTAAATTCTATAAACAAGCCTAGAACATTGTGGATCTGGTCAATTGCATAGAGGAAAAGCATAAGGAAAGATAATAGTTGTATATATTTAGTGATATAAGCATATATATTTTTAGAGTTTGGCATATATATTTAGTCTCCAAAATGTCATGCTGACTACATTGTGTAGGTGAGCACATGTGACATAAGTGCTCTATTTTGTACCATATTTGCTTGGAATACTCCCAAGATCGAACATTGATTCAAATTTATTTAAATTAATAGACTTTTAAAAGATTCGCCAAGACTATTAAAAGGTTTTATAATTATGTGAAAATTCGCCACAATTTCACAAGATTTTATAATTCCATGAAAGATTAGCCCAAATTTTACAAGATTCTATAATTTGGTGCAAGATTCACCAAAACATTATATATGCATATTATGATATTGATAAAATAGCCTTCACACTTTCCCATGTGTCATGGGGATTCACCCATTTATTATACATATAAATTTAGGGGGGGTTCTTAAAATTTTCCCTGCCTGAGATATAGCTTAATTAAGTCCCAAAAATGTTTGTAGAATCTTATTGAAAATCCATCAGGTCCAAGGGCTCTGTCTTGATCTAAGCTCAAAATTGCTTGCACAATTTATACTTCCATAATTTATTTTGTGAGAGAATAATTGTCTTGAGCTGTTATACATTGAAGAATGTTTTCTATCATTTCTTGTGTGGCAGAAGCATCATCATCTCCATTATTTTGATAATACATGGCTTCAAAGTGTTGAACTACTATGTCCTTGATCTGGTCTGGAGCTTCCAGATTCTGCCCATAGTTTGTTTGGATTCTATTAACTGTGTTTTTTTCCCTCCTTTGATGAGCTTGTTTATGAAAGAAGGAGGTTTTTGAATCTCTAGATTTCAGCCAAAGACTCCTCGATTTTAATCTCTAGTGCTCTTTTTATTTTCACATGGTGGAGTGTAGTCATTGATGTGCCTTTTTTTCTTAGACTAACAATACTTTTGATACTTATTCTTCTTCTATTCAGTGCTGGATGACACCAAGCTCCTCTACCCGTATTGCTCTTTCTTGGGCGAGGGGGACATAAGAGGATTTTTACCATTCTTTTAATGCCAGCTTTACTGCCTTCAATTTTATTTCCCACACATAGTTCAAAGAGCCATGAAAAGGAGAAAACCAAGCTTGATGAACTAAAGTAGAGACAATGGGGGTGTCCAATCAAAGAGGGTTGAAACGAAAGGGAATAGGGCCAATATTTTGAGGGATTCCAAGAGAGAGGGTTATAGGTTTGTGATCTGAGAGGGTGGAGGGAATGATGCAAGATTCAGTATGAAAGGGGAGAGGAGGAAGTGACTGCTAATCAAGAAGTGATCTAGCCGAGCTGCAATGTGGCTAAGCCCTGGTCGTATATTCTTCCATGTGTATCTTCCTTTAAGTGGATTGATATATTGAAGATCCCAATTGGAAATAAGGTTTGAGAGATTTTCACTCAAAGGATCACAAACCTTGCTACCCCCTTTTTTCTCTCCTTTATGTAAGTGGGTATTAAAATCCCCTCCAACTATGACTATGGTCAGATCTATGGTATCTTTTAAAGCAAACTTAGAGGACCAACAATCTAATTTTTTTGAGTATCGATTAGGCATGTATACATTTATGAAGGAGAACTTGAAATCAAAGTATTTATTTTTTAAAACTATTAAAATGTAGTGACTTGCACAAAATGATATGAGTTTTTCATCCTACAAAGTTAAGATGTCGCATGACGCTCCAATTGAACTTATGGCTAGACCAATGTTATTTTTGAGTGCCTTTTTCATGTTCTCTTGTGCTACAATTTCCTCCATTTTTGTCTCCTGGAGGAGGATTATAGAGGGCTTCTCAAGTGTAAGAAGATATTTGAGAGATTCGAGCTTGACATTACTACCGAAGCCTCTGCAATTCCAAGAGAGGAGTTTCATTGACGAGAGTTGGAAGAGGCCCGTCCACTAGGGATAGCTAGATCTAGGCCTTTTCTTCCTCCTTTTTTCTTGACATTGCTCATGGAGATTTCTATGGACTGCTGCTTTCCTTGAGATTTTTATTTTTTTGCAGTGTCTTCTCACAGATCCTTATTTTTTTGTCTTCTGTATTTACGTGTCTTTTCCATTATTATTTCCCCCTCCTCTGCCTCTTGCCTTGCAGTTCCCTTGGTATGATTTCTTTCCAGGTGGATTGCCTGCTCTATCTCCCGTGCCACTTCTTGATTAGCTTCCTAAAAATTTTCCTCATCGCCAAAGTCTTCCCCTATTCTATTAGTTTATTTCGAAATAGGCTGAGCAACTTGGTCGCTCCTTGGTTACTGATTTAGTGCTAGTTCTGACATGTCTTCTTTTCCTGAAGATGATTCCCCCAAAATCTCATATGGGTTTTGTGAGGCCAAAGGGGGAATTGGTTGATGCACTGGAGCCTTTCGCTTTGCTGTGGTTGGGTCAAGGGCATCTCCCTCATTCGGTTGCGACCCTATAGGGTTTGTGTTTAGACCTGAAGATCCATTCTTTGCCCCATTTTTCCTTCCTGCATTAGCCTTCTTTTCCGCTGGTTTCCACCCTTCTTCATGATCTTCTCCACAGTTTCCCGAGGATGCTTTTTCTTAGGGAAACTTCGAGCAAAGTGTCCATATTCATGACACATTTTACATTTTAATGGGAGCTATTCATAGTCCAGTTTTTGGATATGGGTCCAATCATCTAGCTTTAGCTTAATAGCTTTGGGAAGGCCTTTTTCCAGATCCACTTCTACACATATTCTTGCATAGGAGAACATGAACATCCCAGATTTGGGTTCTACTCTGTCAATACATTCCCTTAAGGAGTCCCCAATACTTCGTAGAACTTTATCCCCCCAACAGTGAAAGGGCAGATGAGGGAGACGAACCCATACATGGACTGCTGAGGGGATGTCTCTCTCCGGGTCCAAATCCAAAGTCCATCTATTTAAATATAGTCCTCTTGTGTAACATCTCACTCTTGCGAGCACACATTATTGACTTATTATTTGAGGACACTTGCGTGCAAATTATTTGGTTTAGTAAATGGTTGTCTGTTTTGCTTATGGATTCTGATGATAATGTTATTGGATTATGATGTTATGTTATTTGATATCAATGTATATATATATGCTATTGACGGGTTTCTCCTGAGTGTGCATGACACTAAACAAATTGAGGATGTCAACGACATCAATGGATGTCCTTGGACTCTAGATCGAGTCAGGGAGTGGATTGTATATGGTTGGGGTATTTCTATTTATGCATATGTGACATATGATCAGGTATATTATGATGTTGTTTATGGATCGTTGACAATGTTTTGTTGATGGATGCAGGCTGGCGATTGCTTGCTAATCAGACTCACATAAGGAGTAAATGGGCCATGAACAACAACCAGATATTAAGGGAGAGGTGTGGAATCAACCCTGCTACAATCTAATAGCACTCCCACCGTGGCTCGAATTGTAGGCTAACGATTACCTAGTTAGAGAGATCCATGATGCCGCGAGGCAAGACTGAGAAAGATTCTCATTAATATTCTAAGGGGCGCACAATAAGGTAGAGTCATTATTCCTTAGAGGCCCTTAGTCTCTCACAAGGTCACTTGATGGAGTGTTGAATCCAAGGGTTGGACAACTACCAAAACTAGTCAAAGACGAGTGGCACCCTTGGAGCACATAGTGAGTCTTGAAGGGAATGTCTTTGGAGAGACTTCTAAGCTCATATTTACCCAACGATTGCCTCTTACACTTAGCAAGATTTATGTCTGTTACACTGTGAGTTAACTTGGAATCCTCCAAACAATTTCATCTCTTTACCACTTCTTGTGTAGGAAACCCACCGAATTCGACCACCGATCTCTGTGTGTTGTTGAGATGGCCTTTCTCTACGTGTGGAGGAAACCCACACGAAATTTGCTCAACATGTTACCTCTCACACTCAGAATTATTTACCTTTGGTCTACTACGAGATAACTTGAAAAAAACCGCCCAACATTTGATCATTTTTACCTCTGCCTTTCATTTAAAACCGCCCAGCCATTTCGTATCCACCCTCAGCGATTTCCACCCTTTTTATCTTAGCGATTTTTACATTTCAAAATTCTCTACGTTCATTTTTTGACCTAGAGCAATCACACTTTAATTCTCTACATTCCCTTTACGAACTCAACCTTGCTTCCCTCCTCTTTATTCTCGACGTTTTCCTCCCTTAACGTCCCAACGATGTTCACTCTTGTTCAGAGTTTTTACTTCATTTACCTCCAACGAAGGAACAAATTTCTTCTCTGCGATTTTAGGAAGGTTTTTTACCTCAACAAATCGTACTTGAGGACCACTGCATTTTACTTTGCGTTTGCTGCAAATTTTGATGGGTAATATTGTTAGACATACCTACCACACTTAGAGGGGGGGGGGTGAATGAGTGTGGGGCTCTTTTTCCCAAAACTTCCCTCTTGCACAAAAACTCATCAATTAGCATTCAACATTTATTCATTACCCATTGCTGTCATTTATAACAAGTTAGATGTGAGCACATATCAACAACATATATCAACAATATATCATCAACAAGTCATCATCACAATGAACACAAAGAACACAAAGAACACAAAGAACACAAGATGTATGTACAATTTTGTTTTTATTACGGACTACAATCCTTGGGGTTTATCAACAACAACTGAATAGAGTACAACTCTATAAGAGCACCAACTCTATATGCAAGACTCAACTTACATTCTCAGCACCAACTGAGATGAGGCAACAATCCTCAACATATATCAATCTGTCAACAAGTACACGACCTATCAGTAGTGCAGCCCACGTGTGCACGCGCCCTGACTCACTACAACCCGCGTGTGAACACGACCAAAGTATAATGCAACAAGCGTATTCTTATGAACACCTAAGGTTTTTCTTTTCTTCACATGCTCAGATCCTATGCAACCTGTAATCACTTTCTCTTCTGTCTTCCACTGTCCAAATTGACCCACAGCCAGTCACAACACATCCGAGCTCTCCAATAGCTTGCTCATGCTCCACAACAAATCAATATGAATGCTATCTCAATCATGTATAAATAACTAGTATACCATAGCAATCATGTTACTACTGAATCACAAGAGTGCTGCTCACTCCATCAACCAAATCAACCAAACTGAGCCACATCATAGAAGCCATACCAAGAATTCCCTAAGCACTCACAACACATCAAACAATAACATCCATCAAGACAATAATGTAACCATACCAGTGTCTCAGTGATAGATCTGAGGCCATAGAATGCATATCTGGAACCTGCCTCATCATCCAAGAGCTTGGCACCAACTCAAACAAAAATCTCCATGATTTAATCCACTCCACGCTCCCTGTACACTGTCAGCCCGCGTGTACACTCACCATATACACAACCAACCCGCGTGTACACGCACTCTATACATAGACAACCCGCGTGGACATAAAAAAATAAAGTTTTCTGTGAATCCGAGAATTTTTCCGTCAAGATCTCCGACATTGCCGAAACTTCTCAAGAATTTTACCGTCAAGATCTCTATTCTCCAAGCAGAATAGTTTTCCTCATCAAGGATTGGAACTTCATCATCCATTTGTGTGTCTATGGATCTCCTTCAAGATTTTTANGTAGTGAAGGCCCGCTCTAATACCAATTGTTGGACACAACTACCACACTTAGAGGGGGGGGGGGTGAATGAGTGTGGGGCTCTTTCTCCCAAAACTTCCCTCTTGCACAAAATCTCATCAATTAGCATTCAACATTTATTCATTACCCATTGCTGTCATTTATAACTAGTTAGATGTGAGCACATATCAGCAACATATATCAACAATATATCATCAACAAGTCATCATCACAATGAACACAAAGAACACAAGATGTATGTACAATTTTTTTTTTTATTACGGACTACAATCCTTGGGGTTTATCATCAACAACTGAATAGAGTACAACTCTACAAGAGCACCAGCTCTATATGCAAGACTCATCTTACATTCTCAGCACCAACTGAGATGAGGCAACAATCCTCAACATATATCAATTTGTCAACATGTATGCGACCTGTCAGTAGTGCAGCACGCGTGTGCACGCGCCCTGACTCACTACAGCCCGCGTGTGAACGCGACCATAGTATAATGCAACAAGTGTATGCTTCTGAGCAACTAGGGTTTTGCTTTTCTTCACATGCTCAGATCTTCTGCAACCTGTAATCACTTTCTCTTCTGTCTTCCACTATCATAACTGACCTACAACCAGTCACAACAAATCCAAGCTCTCCAATATCTTGCTCATGCTCCACAAAAAATCAATATGAATGCTATCTCAATCATGTATAAATAACTAGTATACCATAGCAATCATGTCACTACTGAATCACAAGAGTGCTGCTCACTCCATCAACCAAATCAACCAAATTGAGCCACATCATAGAAGTCATACCAAGAATGCCCTAAGCATTCACAACACATCAAACAATAACATCCATCAAGACAATAATGTAACTATACCAGTGTCTTAGTGATAGATCATAGGCCATAGAATGCAGATCTGGCACTTGCCTCATCATCCAAGAGCTTGGCACCAGCTCAAACAAAAATCTCCATGATTTAATCCACTCCACGCTCCCTGTACACAGTCAGCCCGCGTGTACACTCATCCTATACACAACCAACCCACGTGTACACACACCCTATACAAAGACAACCTGCGTGGACATAAGAAAATAGGGTTTTCTGTGAATCTGAGAATTTTTCCGTCAAGATCTCCGACATTGCCGAAACTTTGATGCGTTCATGAGATCCTCCTCTCGCTCTCTTCCTTAGAATAGATCTTCAATCATGCTCAATATATCCACACCAATAAGATGCTCTCACAAGAATCTCTCCATCAATACTCCAAGGGATATTCACAAGAAGCTCTCCATTGATCCACAAAAAGGATTCTCACCAAATGTACATTTTACAAGAGATCTTAGCTTCTTATTTATACTTTCATCTTCTAGGTCACTTAACCCATTTTTAGGTTACTTAACCCATTTCTAGGTCACTTAACCTATTTTCCTTATTTTAGGGTTAACC
>ML835645.1:72396-84577 GCA_009831015.1 Picea engelmannii | reverse complement strand
TTTTATTCAATTAATATAAAATTTAGTTATAAATTTTATTAATACTACATTTTTTAATTAATAAAATTATACTACAATTTTTTAATTGATAAAATTATACTACAGTTTTTTAATTAATAAAATTATTGTTTTTAAATTAAGTTAGCAATATGTGAATTTATATGAATTTAATTAGTACATAACTTTTTATTCAATTAATATAAAATTGAGTTATAATTTTTATTAATATTATAATTTTTTATTTAATAAAATTATTGTTTTTTTAGTTAAGCTAGTATTATGTGAATGTTAACATTTAAAACATTTAATGATTTTTACTAATTTCAATATATATGATTAAAAACCTTATAGATTTTTCATCAATTGAACATGTGTTTCCTGTTAAGAGGTCACAAGTTCAAATCCAGAGGGGAGTAGGGTATGTATACCTCCGTAGACTTTACTAGTCAAATCACTGGGTGGAGGGGGGTCCCTTGTCCCACAAACAAGGTGGTCTCATACACCAATTTAATGTGGCTTGACCGTGACCTTAAAAATAGATTATTATTATTATTATTATTAAAAATGTGATTTAAAAAAAAATGTTATTTCTTAAAAATAAAAATAAAAATTTAGAAAACGGAAAATAAATTTATTAAACATTTAAAGTGTTGCCTCACAATTGACTGAACTACTACATCAGAATTGATTGACTCTAGTTGGACAAAGAACTTTCTACCCTGACTACTATTTTTTTTTACGAAAACGGTTATGTTGCATTAAGCGGCATTCTGGCAAGCCAGAATCAGAAAGTTACAACTCCGAAGAAGGTTGGTGACCTCTAACAGTGCTGCCAACCTTCTTATGAATGTCTTGGGAGACCAATCCCATCTGCTCCTTGAGCTAATTCGAGAGAAGGACAAAGAGTTCATACATGAGTAAATTCTCACAAACTATGAGCATAGTAGAAGACAGAAGTAAAGCATTATACCGAGGGGGCTGAACTTTTCCCCTTAATGTAGGGATCCAGCTTTTTCTGAGAACCTAAAGAAATGTTGGAGGCCGCCTCCTTTTCTCTGCGCGCTTTGTTGGTCCTTCGCCCTCGGGTAAGGGGTGGAGACGAAACTGAATTGTCTTCAGGTTCAGAAGTTCCCCCAGAGCCGCTAGAGGGGATTGTAACAGCCAGACCTGCATGGGCAGAGGGTTCCGGATCTGAAGCCCGAATTTCTCTCGCTGCGACTGAATTTGGGGGGGTGGAATCCGGGAGGCTTTCATTTGCCAGAGGGTCTTCCTTAACTGTTGTTGCTTCTGGATCTAGGGCTTCATCTTCCTTTAGCGCATCAAAGCTGTTTTTATTTTCTAGAGTTGCCTCTGCTGAATGAGTGGCCTTCGGGGCCTGGGCTAGTGGATCCTTTCGCCTTGACTGCCTTCGTCGTATGAGATGAAAATCATCATCTTTGACTGGTCCCGGCTCCTCGGAGGCTTTGGGGCAGATTTTTGCGAAGTGACCGTAAGCATGGCACCGGAGGCACTTAAAGGGAATCTGCTCGTAGTCCAGCTCTTGGATATGGCACCATTCCCCCAGTGATAGCTTAATGGCTTCTGGAAGACCTTCCTCGAGGTTAACCTCAACACAAATGCGAGTGTAGGTAAACTAGTCCCCTTTCGGCTCCGCACTGTCCAGGAAACGCCCAAGCTTATTTCCAATGTCCTCCAGAGAATTTTTCCCCCAGAGATGCAAGGGAAGGTGAGGCAGCCTAACCCAAACCGGGGCTGCGGTGATCTCGGCTCCGGGGTTGAAGTCAAGAGTCCAGGGGGCTAAGAACATTCCTCTCGACCCCATGAAATAGGGTCCTGATCTGAAAACTAGATCACAGTCCTCTTTTCTTGTGAAACTGAAGACAAAAAAACCCCTTCCTACTACGCACAGAGTAACGTTTCCCTGTATCAGCGACTTCCAACGATCATCCATCCATGCCTCCACCGTTTTGGGGCTAGGCCATAACCCCGTAAACTTTCCGATGAGGGCTTTTTCGGCTAGAAGGAGGGCAAGATTGCAAGGTCCCTCTGGAGATAGCTCCAGAGAAGGGATCTCCTCCAACTTCTTAACAAACTTAGACGAGAGAGAAGGCTTGGATTTGGGTCCTGCCAAGAGGACTAACGCTTTGAATGCTTCCAGCGGATCTTTTCCCCTCTCGACAATCAGATCTGGGGCCATTGTAGCAGGGCGTCGACCACCAGCAAACACGGAGGCCAAGACCACTGCTCCAAAACGCATGCAAAAACGAAGGCGAAACTCAGGCAGGATGCTCTGAAAACGCCAATACGCGGCCCTGTATGCGGGGAACCCTGAGCGGCTGCTACCGGCGAAGATCCGTGCCCCTGCAAATGAAAAACTAGAGTGGAGGCAGCTAGGGTTTAGGCCCTAGCCGCATTGACCTTCCGTCTCATTCCGTCTCGCGCCCACGAGTCAACCTGCATTCTTATTTACTCTATATATGAAATACTTTGTATTGTCGGTACATGCATTCGAACGAAATGCAGAGCCCAGGAGGCGCAGCAAGTAGAATGCTCTCATCCCCTGACTACCGTTACCCCCTAAATACCCCTAAATAATAACATACTCTAAAATATATCACTGGTCGAAAATTGAAATTCATCAAATAAAAACATGGCGCCATAGTTGAACGAAATTTCAATATAACTTGGAATATGGTACGAAATATGACATTATATACTTACTTTAGATTCATCAGAAGACTTGTTGTAACAACGGCTCTCAAAATGTATTGAGTTGAATTGATTTTGTGTACAAAAGCATTAGAATTGACCAAGCATTATGCATTTGACTTGTTGTAACAACGGTTGTCTGAATGTATTGAGATGAATTGATTTTGTGTACAAAACCATTAAAATTGATCAAGTATTTTGCACTTTTACTGTTCAAACGCAATACAATATTTATTCGGGTGAAAAACACACTTGGAATGGAGCACTCATATGCCATGTAATAATAAGAGATATTATTTTTGCAGGGCCCTAATAAATATAAGCAAACAACATGCTCCCTCTATTCTTTGTCAAAATGTCAAATCTATTAATTGTGTAACTTGCAATAACACTTTAAAGATAGAATTAAATTTTAGATTTTTTATTTTTTTATTTTTTATTATTGAAAAAAATACATATATTGATTTTCAAAGTTATACATTGGATATAACATATAAATTCAAAATCAACAATAAACTAATACATAGTTAAAGGACAACTCATTGCTATAGTCCGAGACCTTTTACAGACTTTTTACAAAGATTAATAATAACAAGAACAATTTATATTTGAAAAACAAACATAATATAAATGGAAAATATATCATTTTGGTAGTCACCCAAGGCACTATAGCTATGAGTATCGCGTTGACCCTATATTTGTTTATATTTGACTTTTAAATATTTCGATGTTAGCTAAAGTTTTATATATAGTTTTTAATTTTTTGGCCGAATTCTCGAACGATATATATTTAAATCGTCATTAAATATCCGTAAAATCATGTGTCTTGTTGTGATAAAAATAAATATATTTATTAAAAAATAATAAATCCTTCCTCGGCCTTCCCTCCCCGCAAATCGACTCCAAATCTCTTCCAAGCTCTGCCGCGATTCAGCTCATAAAAGACAAGTCTGAGGATGCAGGGTCCGTATAAGATTAATCAATCTTATATTAAAATGCATTAAATATCCTTTGAATCACTATGTCTGGTTAAATATGATTAAGGTATATCTTCATTGATTATTATTTTAATAATAAATAAATATATTTATTAAAATAATTAAAATAAAATATACAAATTTTAATTAACTGAAAATAATGTCCTTTCTTAACCTTCTTTTTCTGCTTTTAATAACCTGACTCCATATATCTCAAGTGCACCGATTCTTCCCGTGCAAATCTCTAGATGGCAGAATCCGTGTAGGACTACATAGATATACTCGTGGTGAAAAATATTTCAATGTATATTACCCATGTTTGCATCTTATTAGAGGAATAAAAATGTTAGGGTTACACTTATCAATGCTGATTTTTAATATAAAAAAAAATCTATCCAAACATATCCTTGTATCAATCAGCATAAGTCTTGTTATCCAAACATATCCTTGTATTCAAGAATCAACATTGATAATGGTATCCTTGTTTAAGGAAATAAGTCATCCAAACATATGGTTGTATCAATGCCTTTCATTGCTTGAATTATGGTGCATTTAACTACTGAATTCAATGATTCCACCAACTTCCAACGCCCAGAATTAGTTGTGAGTGTTAATGGGTGAGTACTATATTGTTGTGCATTTATATTAAATGGAGTACATATAGGTATATCCAAAAGCAATGGTTTAAATGTTCTACTTTTTGGATGTTTTTTGGTAACTTTTTCTATTTGATTTTGCTCGAAATTCGGTGATGAATGGTTGGATCTGCAGATTTGAGTGGCTAAGTTTGTATAATTCGAGTGTCCCAAGGGGGGTTTTCAACACACTGAATCCATTTATACATTCAGAAATGCAATTTAAACAACATAAAATAACGATTTTATCCAAATTTACTTCATCGGATTCTGATCAAAAAACCCAAAAGGTAGAACGTTTAGCCAATGCCTATCCAAAAACTGAAGTAAACATTTAGAAAGAGAACTTAACATGGAGAAACAAAAAAGATTTTTACCCTAGAAACCCAAATGGGAAAACTAATATTCAATGGGGATTTTATTGTGCTCATGAAATTGCTACAAAGGGGTGAGCTATGCACTCTCAATAGAGCTTTTGGTGCATTCTTACTTGCTAGCAATGCCTTGTAAATTGTTATGGCACAAGGAAAACCTTCACTCATGCATGAACATGCTCAATCCCCCTTCATCATTTAATCTTCAAGTAATTTTTTTTGTTCTCAAATACGTGTTCTTCTTCTAATGCCCTTCTTCTTCCCAAGTTGCATTTTCTTTCCACCTCTCTTCCTTTGTCCCTTGTCTCCAACAACATTCTTTCAATAGAGATACTTTGGAAGGCCAACCATTGAGATGATTTGTTTCAAATTCCATGTATTTATCTTTTGGACATTTAAATTCAAACTTTGCCAACATTTAATTTTTGTTACAAAGTTTAGAAATATTTCAAATCCATTTTGAATGACACATTCTCATTTGTAAGGTTTTGGTCCCCAAAAGTTTCAACTCAATTCTCTATATTCTTCTTTTTCTATAGTTGTGTGCTTGCCTCCTTTGTTGCCACATACTAGAGTTGTCTCTTAGATATTATAGAAGCTTAAAGAACCCTATCGAGTCATCTGTCTGCATCAATCTTCAATAAATCTCAAATAATGGGTTCTTCCACTACATGATGGAAGATAAGAGATGAATAGGTATTGCCTTTGGCATAAACCTATTGCCCACTTCATTCATGGAGATGGCATTTTTTGTTGTTATAGGTTCATGCACAATGATTGCTCCATCCTCCTCCCCCTTACCTTTCACTCTCCAAACTTTTCTTTTGGTTTTGTGGTTCTTGGAATGAATTTCTGAATGAAGCCTTCAACACTTGACTTTCCAATGTTAACTCAACTTATGGTGTTAGCAAAAATTATCGTTATTGCATGAGTTTCTTAGCATTCATTTTTTGTTAGAGTGCCAACAATTATTAGCTTTGTGACCTTTCTTTTTATAGAAAAAACAAATTGTAGATTCTTTGACATACTTCCTTGGTTTGTGCTTTTGTTTGTCATCTTGTTCGCTCATTCCACAAAGTGTGAGTGCAGATTTGGGTGGTAGAAACATCCTCTTGTTGTCCTCATTCAAGCTTTTGTGAGTAGACTGGAATAGTTTGTTGCACGCTCCATTTTCAACTACCTTTTATTCAATCGAAATGGCTTCTTCTTCATTCCCTCTTGCCTTGATGAAGGTTATCTTGGTGGTCATATCTTGGGCCAAACTTATACGTGCTTTCTCTTGTCCACTAAAACCCAAGCATTCATGCTTGACTCTTTGTTAATCTACAATGTGGTTCACAATCCCTTGGTTTCTCTTGTCTAGCCCTTGGCCACTGTAGCCCATTTGTCTCATGAGATTGAAACAAATGCCACTTTTATGTTTTTCAAAATCACCAAAGGGATATTGAGAAAGGTCCAAGGAGAGTGAGCTTACCATGTTTATCTCATTCATGGTGTTGGCTTCTACATTAGCAATGGAAAGTGTTTCACTTCATTAATATTTTAGACAACTTTGCCAATGTCTCAAACTCCTTTTCTATATTTTCTATCATATCCTTCAAAGTGTTAATTATCCTCTTGGATCTACACATTGAATCTCCTTAGTTCTTTCAACCAGGGTATTTTTTAGTAGGGAAAATTTTAAGAATGGAAATTTATCTTAAAGTGTAGAAACCTTCACAAATATTATTAATCCTTAATATGCAAACTGTAAAATGTTTGGTGATCTTTTGTAAAATATATTCAAATTTATAAGGATTTGATATAGATTCTATCAAATTTTAGCGGTTATTAAAGTAAAATAATTTTATCCTCTAGAATTTGGGCGAATTAATTTTAGGAAAAACGGAAATTAGCAAAAAATTTTGGGGAAAAAGCATGCCACTAAAATTTTCCCACCAATTGACTATTTTTTGGCCTTTTTTTTCAAAAAATACATTCACCAATTGGTCATTTTCACTTTTGAAATTGCCCTATTTTTTTACATAAAATATACTTATGTTGATAATATTAGCCAACATTTTATAATTTTTATTAGTAAATTGTATATTTTTTTAATGAACGTTTGCCTACATGTCTATATGTGTGATTTTTTCAATATAAAATAATATCCTATAATACCATACTTAGCTACAATATTTTAATCCTTAAAAAATACCTTGCTTCCAAACCTCCTCTTTTCAATGCCTTACCCATACTGGGTATGCTTCTCCTCAAAGTGTTAACAATTGCTTCAAGGTCATGGATTCAACTACTCTTATACCAATATGATCCATACATGAGGAATTCATAGCCCACATGTTTCGCCGACACAAATACTTTGCGGACTTAAAATAATTTGTTTCTCTATCCATGAATGACCTTTGTTTAGAGTTCGATTTCATTACTCCAGTTATTGATTTGTTTACTTATGATGCTAATTCCAAGCCAACAAGTCCCAAACTCTATTCTCAAGAAGAATTAATTTATTATGTTTCTTTGAATATCAAACCCAACAATCCTTGAATCCAAATATGTTTGAAAGTTGCACTCTATTTAATAACAAAATCCATGCCCAACGATCTAATTCAATGTTGAACTTTGTTATTCAAATGTGAATACACAACAATCTTTTAATGTTACACCTACTCTATAACATTCATTCCAACAAATTAAAACATAATATTGCTTTCTTTGGTCAAAGCTCCCTAATTAAGAGACCTAAATATCACTAACGAATTAACACAACACAAGAGTTGTAGTATATGTCTTATACAATGCTCAAGTCTCTATCTCAATCCATTAATAAGAGACGGTTGAGTAGGTAAAATAAAAATACCCAACATAAATACCATATATAAGTATGCCCTATGCAATTAATTTCAACTATGGATCGCGATTTAAGTGATGGGATATAGGTTAGAGTGCATTGCTATAGTAAACAATTAACACCTTACACAATGAATACACAAGGAATGAACCGACAATTAGGCATTGAGGAAATATGCCCAAAACAATTAATAGATCATCCAAACATATGGTTATATTAATGTTTTTCATTCCTTGCATTTTGGTCTATTTAATGACTAAATCCAATAATTACAACTATCATAATTAGTTGCGAGGTTGTGAGTGTTAATGGGTGAGTACAGTGTTGCTTTGCATCTATATTAAATGGAGTACACATAGTTATACCCAAAATTTGAGGAAAACATTAAAACAAACTGAACTCAACACTCAAAGATAAAAAGGATTATTACCCTAGAAACCCAAACAAGAAAACCAATATTCGATAAAATTTTTATAATGCTCACGAAATTGTTACAAAGGGGTGAGCTATGCACAATCGACAAATATTTAGTGCATTCTTACTCATTGAAAATTCCTTACAAATTGTTATGGATAAGGGACAACCTTCGATCACGCGTGGACAAGATTAATCTCTCCTTCGTCCTATGATCTTCAAGTGGGTTTCTTCTTCCCAAGTCCTCATTCTTTTGCTAGTGCCCTTCTTTTTCATAAGCTACATTTGTTTTCCATCTCTCTTCCTATGTCCTTTGTTTTCAACAACATTATTTTAATAGAGCTACCTTACAGGGCCAACCATCAAGATGATGTGTTTTGTCTTTGATTTTGGACATTTAAATGAAATCTTTGCCAACATTTAATTTTTGTTACAAAGTTTAAAATGAAAGAAATATCATAGATCCATTTTGAATCAATATTTTCACAAAGTGTACTTATGTTAAGTTGTTATGGTTTGAAGTTGAGCTATTAATTGGTTTGAAGGAAGTGTGGGTGGGAGATTTTATGGAGCAATTCTCAAGATTCCAGTGGAGGAAAAAAAATTAAAAGAATGGAGGGAAATTCCATACCTAACTCATGGGGGAGTTTGGTTAACAAGGAACCATATTCTTTTTTATGAGAGTACTTCCATGTTTTTAGGTGGCTGCAAAGGTAAGAGATTTAAGTTTATCTCTTAAGATGTGAATACCATAAATTCCTAAGAGACATTTAACAAATTTGAATAAAAAAATGAATAGGTGTGGATTTTTCTTCACAATTCTAATCAAAGGAATGAGAGAAAATGTAGCATTGGTTATGTTCTTTACCTTATAGAATCACATTTTACAATGATGAAGGAAACTCTTGGGGATGGTTCTAACAATTTCACGAAGTCAATGGCCCTAAGATTGCTACTTAAAGTTGTAAAGGAGAAAAGGGTTAGGTCCATTTAGATTTTTGAAGATGTGAACCCCATGATCAAATTGATGAATGGGAAATGGCTAGTTATTGAACATTCATTTAAAAATTTAAGGTGATCAAGTCAAAAGAATAGTAAGTGGCTTCAAGGTAACCACTTTCAATCATATGTATAAAAAGTAGAATTCAAAGGCTAATAAACTTGTCTAAAGAAGGTCATCTAGTGGAAGCAAGTAAGGTTGCCCTGAGAGAGTTTGAAATCGGAAATGGCGGGCAACGATCCAGACGATCCAGACCAGCGTAGCAAACACAACTGTTCCTGGTTCCTGTGATCTCCTGACTACTTTCCCATCTCATCGTTACAGAATAGTCATAGCAGGGTTGCTTACCTTCTGATGGGCCCGTCTCCGATTGGGTTCCATTTCCATTGTTTCCTTCACTGGTAGTCTCCACGATTTGGTTTTTGAGCGGCACCCAAGTACACTGGTTAACAGGTATACCTTTTTCTCCTTCTCGACATACTCGTTTTTTTCCTATATGTAACTCCTTTTCCCTACACCTCCACGTGACTTATAATCCTGTTTTTGAGGCCGCTCCCAACCAGAGACTCATCCCTTTACCCAACGCTTTTGTCTCTTTCCCGGGCCTACACACAGAACTCAAAAGCGTTTACATCTTGGATACTCTGTCGACACTGGCGTTTTGATCAGACTCTGAGGTTACTCTTCTGCTTTCCTGATTTCTTTCCCTGTTTTTGTCATCTTGCACAGTTACCTGACACCCTGATTCCTAAACTGTTCTTTTCCCTCTTTTAAGTAGCCCGAGACATCTCCTTTTCTTCCAAACTGGCCCACCCTCCTAATCATCAACCTGAATCTGTCTTGACTGGAAAACGGTGGGTAGCCTGAATCCCCACAATGGACCTACAGACCGATCCACCGGAGTTTCTTTCCGACGATCCCTACTGGAGTCAAGAAGGACTCTTCGAAAAAGTGGACACACTCATTTCGAACCGACAGCATGTTCCCTCCTTTCCCCATTTTACATTTCTTCACCCGACTCACTTGGCTTTCCCGGTTGATCAGACTTCCTATCCTGAATTTACCCGGTCAGCAACAAACTCTTCCACTGTCCCTCCTCCTTGCAATACATCGGTAGATAAAAGGAACACTCGTAAAGTCTGGAAATCCAAAAGAAAGTCGGCTCGAATGGTGCTGGGTGATGGTGTGGGTCTGGAGGACCTATGCAAAATGTCAACGTGTGCCCTGGTTGGCAGGATTTCTTACAAGAGTTTGAATCCACAGTCTCTGGAGGGCTGGATTGAAAAACTTTGGCACCCCCTCCTTGGATATTCGCCGGTGGTGCATTATCTTAAAAAAGGTTGGTTGTGTTTTTACTGTAACTCTCCGCAGGATGCTACTCTTCTACTGTCCTCCCACTGGCAAATAGGAGGCAGTAGCCTCATGCTCAAGCGCTGGAAGATGTCTTTTAATCCAGATACTGATTACTTCACATTCAGACATCTCTGGGTGCTTCTGCCGGGGCTTCCTCTTCACTTCTGGAATGTTGAAGCCCTGACTACTATTGGAAACTCTCTAGGAAGTTTTATTGCCCTAGATTCACAGTCACTCAACAGTTCTCGGAGAACACTGGGAAAAGTCCTGGTCGAAATTGATATTACTAAAGGTCTGTCCGAAACCTTGGTGATTGAATGGAGGGGGAGAAACATACTCCAGAAGCTGGACTACCTTGGGATACCTTTTAGATGCAATCTTTGCCGGGAAACCGGTCATCTACGGAGATCATGTCCAGGTAAGCCCCCTTCAGACCCCTCCGAAGACTCTGATCTCCTTCTCAATCCGCCGGATTACCCCTCTCCAGATCCAGCGTTAGCCCATCTGGAAGTGCCCTTTGAATCCTCCTCCTCCACTGAACTATCAATTGAGGCTACTCCTCGGACCATTATTTCTCACCTTTGCCCGGTTCTTTACTCCTCACTCACTACAACTGAAAAAGAAGCTATTGACACCTACACTTGGCTCAATTCTTTTAATAGACAGTCGCCTCCTCATCCCGAAGTTGAGCCTACTCAACCTGACTCCACGCTCCCTGAGGTTTCGGCCCCCATTTTAACTCCCGTAATAGAGCCTACACAACCTGACTCCTCGCTCCCTGAGGTCCCGGCCCCCATCCTAACTTCCGTTGTTATTGATTCTCCCACTAACTGTGTCTCCCATCCGTCTACACTTCCCACCCTTCAGCTGATTGCACACAACAGCGTGCCTCCACACAGCAGCGTGCCCCTTTCTCTGCAGGAGATGGAATCTTCCTTTTCGGTGCTCCCTGGATACAGCCAGCCCGAGATGCAATTAGATAGTCAGCAGATCGATAGCTTTCTGGTGGAGTCTTCTCCTAATCTCGTTTCGGGGCTCCCAAGCACCTCGCAGCCAGTGCGTGAGGGTGCTTATTCTTTGACAGATTCATTTCCAGCGACTCCTACTTCTCTTCCGGAAAATACAGTTTCTCTGCCGGTGTTCCGTGGTAAGAACCTCATCATGCCTAGTTCGGATATTGGTACCTCATCTTCTAATCCTTCAAACCAGGGTTCCAAGACATATGCCTGGTCCCGAGGTATCAGCTCGGAAATCTCCCCACTTCAGACTAGAAGCTCCAGGAAAAAGAAGGATAAATTGAATTTGCAGCTTCCGGTTCCAGCTCCTCCCTCCCTCGACAGCAAAGCCCTTAGAGCAACGAAAGCTTTGGCTCGTAACAAATAATGTTAATTCTCTCTTTGAACATCAGAGGGTTAGGAGGCCCCCTCAAGACAGCCTCCTTCAGAAGACTTTTAGAGAGTACCAATCCAGACATATTACTCCTCCAAGAAACCCTAACATCGGACCAAAAAGCCAGAGATTTTTTGCATTTTTTTCGGCCAACGTGGGTCACAGCAGCTGTAAGTTCTATTGGAAATTCCGGAGGCCTGATGGTGGCCTGGGATCCCAGCCTTTTCAATTTCAGAGCCTATCTTTCTTGTGGTGGTTTACTGATCCTCGGCTGCTGTTTGGCTTCTAAGCAAGATGTGGCTATTTTAAATTTGTATGGGCCCTGTGTTGATAAACAGTCTTTTTGGGCAAATCTGGATTCTTCCGGACTTCTATCCTTACCAAATCTCATCATTGGTGGAGATTTAAATTTGATTCTTTCGGCTGATGAAAGTTGGGGAGGCTCCTTCCTTCCAGGTCCTTCGGAAGCCCTTTTCAAAAGG
>ML835645.1:0-19117 GCA_009831015.1 Picea engelmannii | reverse complement strand
TCTTTTCAATTTTAGGGAGTCTGAAAAGAGCTTAACTATGGACTCCGGGGGGGTTTCTTTTTCGTAAATTTAGTCCCTCAGGCCCGAAAAAGGAATAAAATCTTACCTGAGGATACTCTTCTAAAGAATGGACATTCAATAGAGTATTCCTTTGTTCGTGCAGTTGACCATCCGGACCGAAAAAGGGGTAAACTACCGCCGGACAGACGTGACTTCAAATTTCAGTTTAACGAGCGTGAAGGGTCACAAGATCGCTCGACAATCTTTTCAAGTTTAGAGGGTCTGAAAAGGGATTAAAAGGAGACCCGTTATGTTTTGGGAGTCCGGGGGGTAAGACAAAGAGTGAACAAGACCCATGTGAATGAGGCTCAAACTTGTATTCAGGAAAGACTATACGGACTCTCAAGCCTACAGTGTTGTTTAGAAACGGCATGGACACCATAATGCAATGAGGACCTACCTAGGGCATCCATGTTTTGGTAAGCTCTACCACCAAGTTGTGACACTTCTAGAGAAGATATGACGGTTTTGTGCCACAACCGGATGGGATTGATCCTATATCATAAGAACAAAAGGCAACGAGATGAAACGGTCGGGATGAAATCCTACCCTATATGCTCAAGTTGATTTTTGAACACAAAATTTTTATGGACCGTCACTATATTTTTTTTATTTTTGGAAACTCAATGAAAATTGTCCCAATACCTGATCAAATCCCTCCCATATAACTCCTGAACCACTCAAAATGGTTTTTGGTATAAAGAAACTGATAAAGGGGCTCAAAAAAGTGACAAAAAGAGGCCAAAAAGTCTATAAATAGCAGTTGGCAACTCATTATCACCATTGCTGATTTAGAAATTGACTTTGGAGCCAAAAGACCCCCTTTGCCAAAGATCGTGATTCTGGGAGCTACAGTGAACGAAACGGACTTCTGCTTGGACCAAGTAAGTACAAACTCCCTTATCTTGCAATTCAATACTTAATTTATTGCGTTTAAGTTTGTTTTGGCGGTGGTCGTCGACCTCAAAGAGGTCGGCCCTAGGCAAACGCGGGCTTTCCAGGGACAGCCCGCAGGTGCCCCCCGCGCGATGGAAAATTTGATTGAACCAAGAATTAACTCCCCCTTATTTGCCTTATGGTTTTGGCAGGATGTATGTTCAGTGGAGGGAGAGGGAGCACGAGGTTGCCAATGAGTTAGTGGTTGCAGATCCGAATGTTATGGCTGTGCTGACGCAGTGTGGCTTAGTAAAATTATTTTTGTGTCCATTTATGCACGCTCAACACAGGCTACTGAATGACTTGGTTGATTATTGGCACCTAGATGCAGAGGCCTTCATGATAGAGGGGCAATCCTTGGTGCCCACCACCGAGGATATTTACTTTTTGACTGGCCTCTCGAGGAGAGGGGAACCAGTTAATTTTCAGACTTTTCCTAGGGGGCCGAGCAAAGTCTCGGAGCTGATAGAGGAGTATTGTGAGGCTGGTACCGATCAAAGATCTTCCTCGGTACCTGTGAGCAGGATTACCGGTCTCGCTCTCCAGACCATTTTATCGCTCATTGAGCAGATCACCGGCTCCGCAGCCGTGCATCAGGCTTTGCGCGCACAGATGAACTGTGAAATTCAGTGCATGAACGCACAAATTTTCGACTGGAGTACCACACTACTAGCAAGCATGACAGGTCAGTTGACAGCTTGCAGACAGCGGACACACAGGAACTTCGGGTTTGGGACCATCCTGTGTTCGTTTTTCTTCGAGAGAGTTCCATGTTTTAGTCCTCGGTTGACAGTAAGAGGACATCTAGCTACTTTCCCCGCAGTGTGCAGATGGGCAGTGTTGCTGCCGCGACAGGGTGGTGGAAGGACCACAGAGGCCTTCAACGACGACTTTTTTGCTTGGTTGTCGCGACAGATCCCGGATATTGAGGACTACCCATACGCGGGGATCGACTTCTCCAGAGATCCAGCAATACCAGTGCCTCCTGGTGAGGAGCGAGGGGAGATGGGTAAGTCTCCACCTATACAATTTTTTTGTTTGCATATGTAATTTTTATGTCTTTTTGATATATATATCATGTTTTTGTATACCAGAGTTTTTTTACGGGTGAACTTTTGTTGCATGCAGATGTGGGACCCATGCGACCTGTCGATTATGCACGGAACAGGCGTCGCCCATGGCCTGACGTCGTAGTTGTTGCCGCTGGAGGAGCAGCAGTATCCGGGAACCTCCCAGCAGGAGAGGCCGAGAGAGTCCTAAGGCGGATTGAGCGGAACTTTACTGCACTCACTCGCACAGTTCCCATGGCAGAGATAGAGGACGCTTTCTATGCAGACTCATGTTGTGGGGGCACCTCGGACATGGGTCCGATTGTTTAGGTGTTTATCCCAGGCTGTACATGACTATAACAGGGCCCACAGGCCTTGAGTAGACTTTTAAACTTTTTGTGTGCTACGAGCACCTTGTTGTATATATTTTTTGAGGGCATAAGCCCCAATGACTCATTATGGTTCCCACTTGTGAGGCACTTGCGCCCATCTATGTACTCTGAGGATTTTATGATGTTTATATATGGTTTTTATTTCTTTTTTGTGTCTTATGGATTATGTGTACAAGAATGTATTTACATGTGTATGATCATGATCTTTTTTATATGTGAGTGAGATGCCAATCTAAAATGTGATTAGCTAGAGTATCTGTGATTTGATTTAGACTCCTAGGAACATGAAAATATGTAATATAATCAAAGTTGTGTTCCAAGAGACGTACCCTAAGGAATCGTCGATGTAAAGTAGGGTCGTGCACGCGGTATATTCTGTTTAGCTGCGACACAACCAGTTGAGCATCTAGATAGACCTGAAGACGAGAGATACCCAATGACAAAGCGTCACGAAGCAACTCAATAACTGCACCATACTCAGCAACATTGTTTGTGGTGTCACCTAAGCATATCCCTCCGGAAGATAACAACTGACCCTGTGGTGTAAAGATCACCCAAGCTGCGGAGGCAAGCCTCCGCATGTGTCGACTAGCACCGTCGGCATACCCAACGAACACCTCGGATTCACTTGACATCTACCATAATGATGAAAGATAACATTAATGACACGTCCATAACATGTTTTAAAAGAAACGTAAAAAAGTAATAGTGCAAAGACTATACATATGTTACAAAAAGTTACCCACAGTGACCGTGCTATGAGTAATACTTCTTGAGGTAGAGCCCATTTCTAGGCTCCACCAAAGCATTCCCTTCAAAATCGACCAAACGATAAGCGCCCTTTTTTAAAACCTCCTTAACAATGAAGGGTCTGAACCACATGGGTTTAAACTTTCCTGCCCCCAGGGGGTCCTTATCTTGGTTGTAAACCAAGACAAGGTCGCCCTCAGAAAAAACCCCGAGGATGAATGGACCTATCATATTGACACTTGACCTTATGTTTATGAGCTTCGTTGGCCAAGGCCGCATCGCGACGTTGTTCATCAAGTTTCTCTAGGTGTACTAACCGTTCTTCAAGTGGAGAAGTGTCTGGCAATAACTGTACTGCCAATTTCAGAGATGGAATTTGACATTTGATGGGCAAGACTGCCTCCATCCCGTAAACGAGTTGGAAAGGTGAGAAACCGGTTGCAGTCTTAACTGAGGTTCGGTAAGCCCACAATGTCGAGTATAACATTAAATGCCAATTTGACTTGGCTGAGTTGATAGTTCGTTGTAGCATCGTCTTGAGAGTTTTGTTAACAGCTTCCACCTGCCCATTGGCTTGGGGATAGTAAGGTGAGGAATGTTCTTGCTGTAACCCAAGCTTTGATGTTAACTCGGACATCATTTTGTTCTGAAAGTGACTGCCATGGTCAGTGACAATCTCTCTCGGGATGCCGAACCATGCTATAATCCAGTTAAATAAGAAGAGAGATGCAGTCTCTCCATCATCATTAAACATTGGCATAGCTTCGACCCACTTAGTGAAGTAGTCGACAGCTACTATGATATAGAGGTGCCCCCTTGCTGACGGGGGGTTGCATGTAGTGTAATCAATCCCCCACCTAGTGAAGGGACCAACTGTGATCACAGAAAACATAGGAGTTGGATGTGCCCTCATCTTCCGTGAGAAGATTTGGCACGGATGGCACTTCTTGACCGACTCGATACAATCTTTCATAAGTGTGGGCTAGAAGTAACCTGCTCGTAAAATATTTTCGGTTGTTTCCAACTCGAACAAGTGACCGCCACAGGCTCCGGTATGACAATCGTTGAGCACTATGACGGCCTCCTCATGAGTGAGACATCGACGCAAGATGCAGTCTACACCTCTCCGATACAACGTATCATTGAGTATGAGATAGTTCTTGGCCTGATGGCGTATCCGCCGACGCTCATCACGAGAAGCAGAGGTGGGGTACTTCAAAGTTTGGAGATAGATCAGAATATCTTCGTACCAGGGATCTGAATATTCAATCAAAAACATACCCCCTCGAATAGGCGATTCCTCAGGCATAACGTCACCTGACTCAATCGGAAGCTCCGAGATAAGTTCTGCGAAGACCAATGACTTTTTGGACTTGGCTGAAACGAAGTCTAAGTCAAATTATTGGAGGATTACCATCCATCTACTGATTTTTCCGCCGATAACTCGTCGTGTCAACATGTACTGGAATGGATTCACGACGGCAACGACGGTGGTCTTGCGAAACATAACATAGTGACGGAACCATTGAACAGCATGAACTGTTGCCAACGCAAGTTTTTCGAGATGGGTATAATTAAGTTCCGGTCCTACGAGGCCTCGGTTCAGGTAATAGATCACGTATTCAGAAAACGAATCATCCTCCTGAACTAAAACCATGCCTATGGTTGACTCTGCGGCAGCCAGATATAATAATAAGTCTTTGTTATAATTAGGTGGTCGTAGCAGAGGTGCAGTAGTGAGGGCGTGTTTTAATTTGTCGAAAGAGCGTTGAGCGGCTTCGTCCCAGAAAAAGGGAACATCTTTCTTCAGTAAACGCATAAAACCCTTGGTGATTTCAACATAGTTGGCGATGAAGCGTCGTAAGAAGTTCGCCTTGCCTTGAAGACTCTGCAGTTGTAAGATTGTGCGTGGGGGGGGGAACTAGACTATTGCCTCCACCTTAAGAGGATCGACCATGAGCCCTATTGTTGAAACAATGAAACCTAACAAACCTCCTGACGTGACGCAAAAGCTGCACTTGTTGGGATTCAAGCGAATCTTGAAGTAGCGGCAACGTTCGAAGATTAGTCAGAGGTGCATAGGATGATCCTTTCGCTTGCGAGAGCGGGATGCTAAATCATCTAGATAGGCCTCGACTATATGTTTGAGGTCATGAAACGCAAAAGACATGGCCCACTGGAAAGTGGCTCCAGCATTCTTGAGACCAAAAGGCATCTTACGATAGGCGAATGTACCCCACGGACAAATGAATGTCGTTTTATGTTGGTCCTCGGGTTTGATTTCGATCTGATTATATCCTGAAAACCCATCCATGAATGAAAAGGCTTCACAACCAGCGCATTCATCAATGATCTGATCGATGAATGGGGTTGGATAATTATCTTTTGGACATGCCTTATTCAAATCATGGAAATCATTACATACACGAATCGTGCCTTGTTTTTTATCGACCGGCACGGGGTTTGACACCCACTGAGTCAAATGAATCGGGTAAATGAACCCTGCCTTGAGAAATTTATCAACCTCATCTTTGATGGCTGCTTCTTTCCTCGGATTAACTGGACGAAGTTTTTGTCGAACAGGCTTAGCATCTGGATACGTTTTGATCTCATGTTCAACTATTTTCGGATCGATGCCTGGCATTTCCTCATAAGACCAGGCAAAAACGTCGTGGAATTCTTTGAAAAGATTCGTGTAAATCTGAACCTCTTCGGGGGAGTAATCTGCTCCGACGAATACATTCTCCATGACACCAGGGTTTCGGGAGATGTTGATAGGTATTGTGGCAGCGATAGTCACCATATTTCCCTCAGCATAAATTTCCTGGGTAGCTAAGAGGTTAATAGGACATGGCTGATCTCCCGTCATGGTGATGGTGAATTCTTCGGCCTCGATTCGGCTTAACTCTGGGAGGAAATATGATCTGTGATGAAGATATTCCCAAAGTTTGTCTGGACTAGCCATTGCTTCAATTACAGCTTCGTCAGAAGGAAAGACTAAGTCTAACGAATCGGTGGTAGCAAGAGAACCCTGAGCCCAGATAGGCTCAAAAAGTGGATCCAACTCCTGTGCGGGAGTCGGATCAGGAGTAGCTGAAGTTTGTTGGACCAAAGAGTACGCTACTTCAGTGGTCGACAAGGGCATGGACATGCCAGCTTGCCCTGTCTCATCCATCATGGCTGATGGGGAAGGGAGAATCCACAGATCCTGAAAGTAAGTTGTGTGGAACGACGAGACGTGAAAAATCTCAGCCTTGTGGTGAGTCGATATAAACTTGGCATCGCCATGAGGAGGTGGGTAATCGAAAGTACCCATCAAAGATGGGCACAAACCAACTCCTACGTTAACGACACCAGCTTGAGGATTATCTATCATGGGAACCGTGGATGCCCCCAAATCTGGGTCAGGTCTAGAGAAGGACAATTGATCAATGGTCACTGTCCAGCCTTCGTGTGGAAACAATAAGACTCGGAAAACTGTAGCGACCACTTCTTGCATAGCATAAGTCCAACTACGACCTAACAAGAGATTGTAGTCGAGGGAGCCATCGACTACCTCTACTTCGACGCACACGGTATTTCCCCCTAACTGCACAGGGAAAGAAGGAATGATGCCATGTGGTCGGAAATAACGATCATCGAACGCAGTGAGGAGAGTAGGTGATGGAGACAACTCAGGCTGACCAATGTCTTTCCAGCACGCTAACGACATAACGCAAGTCGAAGCGCCCTCGTCGACCACCGTGCAGAAGATATTCCGTGTAAAAATTTTCGTGGGATGAGCCACTACTATCTGAAATGCGACGTGGTAAGGCAAATGAGGTTTCAAGTCAGTCATATCTAACATGATGGTACTCGGGTTACAAGTCTCAGTAGAGCCTAAAGCAGCCAACAAGGCTTTTCTCTGAGCAGGGCAACTTTGGAGGACCTCCAAAGCGGACATAGCACAAGGGGTTTGGGATAAATCTTCCACCACAGAGTAGTTCTGGGCGACCCTTGCGTTTGGATTGTGAGAAGCTTTATTAAACGCACCTTTTGGAATGTGTGTCATAGTTTCTCCCAACGTCTTCTCAATCTGTAGAGGAAGAGATGGGAGTTCGGTTTCTTTTCCCTTCTCAGATGTGCTTGGTTTACTATAGTCGTGTGCTCTAGTCATTATTAAATCATCACCCCTAACCATATATACGTTCGTGGAAGAGAAATTATTTGGGGGAGGGAAGGTTTCTTGGCTGCCCCCTTCGGCACTTGTAGAGGCTTGAGTTAAATTTTTCCCATGCTGAAAGGGATTAGTCAACACGGCTTGTTGTTGCTGTGTGACAAACTTCTGGGCCTCCGCAAGTCGAGGACATAGATGGGCCGGGTGGTCTTCCGCACATAAGTTGCACGGATACCTCGCCTTCCTCTTTTCTGTGGTACCCTCTCCAGCATTATCAGTGGGTTTCTTATCCCCCTTACCCCTCTTGCATTTTTTTTTCTTCCCTTCAGGCTGTTGGGTGGCCTTCGGGTTAGCCGTCTGTACGAAGTGTACTCCGATGTTTGGGTAGGAAGAGCAGCCAAAGCAGTAGTCTGGCTGGCCGCTGAGTGTTGTATAGATAATTGTTGCAATTTTTTTATCAATTGCTTAGCGGGCTTGGTTTGTGCCGAACCAACGATACCATCGGCATGTGGTCCGGCTCTCTGTCTGGTTTTATCCAGTATCGATCGTGGTGCATCCGGAAGGATGTTGTACAGTAGACCCGACTGAGAATAGATAAGCTCAAACTGTTGAGCCCTCATGATGGCATCTTCTTTGGATAAAACCACAGAAGTTGCGACATCTTTGGATAATTGCAGTACTAAAGACTTAAGGAACCACTCAAGCAGGAATGTTGGTGGAACTGGTACTTTGATTAGACTCTTTCGGCGTCGCCACTCTCGAATATGATCAGAGATATGGTACGTTGTTGTCTGCTCAAAATTGGCTAGCAACTCTGTGTCGGCGTCGTATCTCACAGGTAACTGGAAATGGTTAAGGAAGGCCATCGCCAGTTCGCCAAAAGAAGAGTAACGTGAACGATCAAGCTCTATGTACCATTTCACGGCACTCCCAATAAGAGTGCGTTGAAACAATTACAACTGGACGGAGTCATCTTTCAGTGAGTTAGATGAACACCAAAGGTGGAAAGTAGTCACGTGATCACCTGGATCTTTGTTAGGCTTGGCCTTGAACTTTGGAATGTCTGAAGGCAACTTCATTGGCATAGGAGGCCAACGCGGATCGTGACAGATAGGATCATTTAACAACCGTGTCAAATCTGGCAAGTGTAACGTCGCCAAGAATGGTAGTTTGGGTTGTTGTTGATAGCCTGGGAAAAAGGGTCCTGGAGTTTGACTGGCACCAGGTTGCCAGGAAAAGTTTGGTTGTTGGCCCAGATTCTGGTAGAAACCATGGCCCGACCAGCGTAAGGGTTTTGCATCTGAGGAGACATCATTGGCTGATTCCCCATAAAGGACATCGGATTTTGGGCATTCATTGTGTTTGACGGACTTTGGGAAGGATTACCCCATGCCGGTCTTGATGGGAGAGGCATAGAAGTCTGTCCGGGGTTCCATTGACTGTGGAAAGAATTACCCCAGAACGGCATTCTAGAGGAAGGAACGGATCCTTGTCCTGAGTTCCAAGGTCCTTGTATATGTGCCCCCGGCGCAGGAATAGTACCCTGCGTCGGAGTAGACTGTCCAAAAATGGGACTGCCCCCAGATGGGAAATCCATGAATGCGAAAGTGTTGTTACCAAACGTCCCGTTCCAAACAAATGGTGACGAACTGACCGGCTAAGTTTGCGCAGGTGTTCCTTGACTCCCGACTCCAAAGAAACTTGTGTGTGCAGGATGCCCAGCGGACTGCTGATGCAAACCACCGAGCGAAGGGGATGAAGGAGAGATATGACCTCCAGTGTAAGGAAAAGTGTTGAAAGGAACAGGAATTCCCCCAAGTTGACATTGCAGAGGAGCGTTAGAGCTCCCTGCCCCCAGACCCAAAGTCTATAAAGTGGAGTGAGTGAGTGCAGGACTTGTGCCTGAACTAGGCATACCGTATGAAAATGGAGGGCCTGTCGCACTATGTGTGAAGGGAGGTGTGGTTGCCGCAATAGATGGGGTCGGTCCACTATGCGACGTAGTTGCGGCCGAGACCATGGTGTCCCGGACCGCCGACAAAGGCAAGTTAGGAGAAACTTCTCTTGTGGTAGCAACAGTGATGGGAATGGGATAATTCCCAGAGGAAGTAACAATGTTTGTTGCCATAGCTATGTGAGGCACTGACAAGCATTCGTAAAATTGAATTGGCACAATAAATTGCGGCCAAGTATCAGTGGTTGAGGTTTCAACCAATCCAAGATTGGCGGTCGATTCCTCCGGGAGTTGTTCGGGCTCAATGGTTGGTAACCCGGTTGCTTCGAAAGACCCTTGTTGGTCTAGCTTCCGCCTGAATGGTGGCGGGGGTGGCTCCAGTATAACCGGCGGCAAGCCAAGAAGCCTTCGTGACTGGCGGAGATCTGAATCCTCCACTGTGTGAGAAGATTCACGACACACTAAGGTATTCTACACGAACAAACAGTAACACACACTAAAAGAAGCCCCTATGAGATAAGACAAGCAATCACTAACTATTTTGAAGAAAAGTTACAACAACCAACACTAGAGCAACTTACCAGTGCAAGTGCAACTCGAATACGGAAACACCCTCCGGGTATACTATGCAAAGCGTGGCCCGATGTTTGTCCTAGGTACCGCGGTATACCCCCGCAGTCACCTGTGTATGTCCCTAGAAAAGATTGGCAACTAGTTTTCCAGCACGCGAACAGTCACCAGGCGGGTACAGTCGATAGTCGGGTAGACCACAATGAGCAGGGTATCAAGCCCGAAACCTGTCAAGGGTATTGAGAGAAAATGGTCCGGAAGACGACTGAGGACCTCGAACGGATTCGAGACCCACGAAGCTCCGTGGCAAATGCAAACGACGGAATCCCTCAACAAATCCTCGATATGTGTTCTCCACTACGCTTGGTCCAGCTTTGGAGGGGTTATCTCCGCTACCTTTCCTTACGCGACCTCATGTTTACCCCCTGTGTTAGAGGGGGGTCCCAGATAACTTTCCGTAACTGGACTTCTAAACTCCCTATGACAGACTCCAATGTTTGGTTTGAGTGGCCTTGGAGAATTTACTTTCCAACCTATTCCAAGGCCCTAGTCCTGAGCTAGTGTATGAACCCTACAAACAAAAAGTCTAATAGTTTTTAATTAGCGCTTCTTTTAATGGGATTTTTTACGTCACAAGGTATGAAGGTGAAACTGATGGTGTGTAAAGACTCAAAGCAAAATGAATAAGAAATGCTTGGAAACAAAAACTTTTACAAAAAATGCAAAAACCAGCAACTTTTCACTAAGAAAGATTTCTTTTTCTTTTTGAATTTTCTAAGATTTCATGCAGAAAAACATAAAGGAATTTCGCTCAATCTGCGAGCTACTTATGTGCTCAATGCACTGCAAAAAACTTATGAAAAAAAACTTCTTCCTAGCTACTGATGCAACAACACAATCTTCAAACAAAGAAGAAAATGAGCAAGAGATATTTTTTTATTTTTTTTATTTGAGTGCTAAATGAAGCAACAAAGGGAAAATGTCGACAAGCACAAAACCAAGAAAACAAAATAAAATTCTGGCTTAAAGCGCAGATCGCAAAGAACCAGAGCAAAGATGCACAAAGGCAATCAAGAAAGCACCGATTCTAACACTTGTCTAAAAACCATAAAACAATTTTTTTCTTCTGTCTTTTCTATCAAAACATCAACTAAAACAAAACACAGGCTAAGGATAAGAGGCCCTAACCTATTGACTGTGCAACCCTAGACTCAAAACGCCCGAGAGGAAAAACTTCTCACCACAAGAGGGGATGATTGCCCCACCCTGAATGAAAAGCGACCTGACAAGCCCGTGACTGTCACTGAAACAGCACACGTGCAAACACGTGTTGATCTATAACAGAGCACGGGTACCCGCGGGCTGAACTGATACAGGCCGTGTGTATGTACAAAATCCACGACAAAACTAAACACAGACAGCCCAGACCTGGAAGAGGCCTCTGGTATTGACAACCAGGGTCTCTTGAAGGCTTGGATGCTTCTTTTTTAACAGAAAAGGAAAATAAATGCCAAAAAATAACAAACACAATGAAGCAGACTGAGACAAGATTGTGAACCAGCAATACCCAGACAAGATCCAGAAAGCCCCTTGAGAATGTGAAATTCTGACAGGGAAGAGGATACTGCATCTTAAGCTCTCTGAGTCCTACACGCTACTGAAACCTCTGCAGCAAGCGTTCAAACGTGGGTTGTAGAAGGTTAGGGCGCGGGTTACATGCGTGCAGGCCTTCTGCAGGCCGCGTGTACCTCTGTGTGTCCCGATAATAAATGTCAAGCAACAGTCAAGGAAAATCTGGTATTTAAGAACCAGGTTTCCTACTAGCTCTGACCTAACAGAAAACAACCAAACAAAGAAACAGAAAATATAATTCTTTTAACTATCCAAAAACCTCAATTAAATCCGGAAACCCTAAGAGTACTATCCCCAGTGGAGTCGCCAATTCTGTTGTTGGAAAATAATACCCTACGGACTAAAAATCTAGGGCTGAACTTGTACGCAGATCATGACCTTAAAGAAATCACTTTTAACCTATCACCCCAATACTCAAACCCCTTTTTCACATACAAGCATGGAAAAGACCTACTAACCTTTTTCTATCGATGTTTGATGTAGATCCTCCGTTGTGCTTTATCCGCTTGTTTTCATTGCTCCTTCCAAAGACAATCTTGCAATCAAGACAAAACACTACGCATGCATGCTATTTTTCTACCTAAGGGTTAGAGATTAAGCATAAATCAAATAAAATATATATCACTCTTGCATTGGTACGGGAAAAGTATTCTTTTATTAATCTCAAGATGAATCAACTTACAATAATGATAGAGACCGGCCACCATTCCTCAATCCTGATCCTGGGCTCCTCCTCTTCTTTGTCCTCCAACTGCTTTGCTTGAATTCTTCTTAGGCTTGAGGAAAGGATAAATGGTTGGGACAAATGGATTCGGCAATTGGGCAGAGTTTCTTTGTTATCTTTTTCCTCCTTTCAAATAGTACCCCTACCCCTTCTTTTATAGGCTAGAAGGAGCTAGGGTTTTGGACGAACTCTCGGCCATGCATGGCAGGGAGTTCCAGTTAACTGACCCAAAGCTTTTTGTCCCGTCGAAAACTTTCATGTTTTTGTGCTTTGTTAGGTAAACGCGGGTTGTAGTAGGCCAACCAGGGTTCCAACGTGTGCAGTAGTAGGCCTGCCAGCGTTCGAACGCGTGCAGTAGTAGGTTAGGGCGCGTTTTACATGATTTAAGAGGATTTTCAAGAGTTTATTCAGCATGGCTTTGGCAAGGAATGGATATGAGTTGGCTTGATGCCAGGTAAGCATGTGTGGTGCAATTTAGGGTTATAACAGTGGTAGGTCCGTACAATCTGTAAGGCACATGGCGCTTGCGTGGAAGGTACAGGTGGTAGACAAGTGGACCATTCATCACTTGACACATGGCATCAGATTTAAGCGAATGAGGAGGTGCCACATGACCCAGACATGGGTTTCCATGTGGCACCCATGGATTGGTTCGTTGGTTGGAAACATTTGTTGGAGTTTATGAGGTTCGAACCGTCGACCTCCCTGGGTGCCAAGATCTCACGTAGGTCGGGCTACCAGCCCACATACCAGGTGTTTCTTAACCCTTATCGACTCCACTTTTATTTAGGTTTGCATGATGTTTTAAATGGCGAAAATTTAGGGCTGGGGTGTAGACCCCAGCCCCCCGGCGAATACCTTACCATATGTCCAGCATCATGTCACCCTGTTGCATGTGATTCTAACTTCATTATAGCCCATGGTCTCGCTCAAGCTCCACATGACCCAGTCCTAACTGCTTACGCGCGGAGGTTAAGGGTTAAGCCTCGGTTAGTCGGGCTAGCCCGCCGACCAGGGGGCTTAACCGTGGGCTTTTCCATCGAAGCTCTAACTATTATTTGGCGCGTGGATTTGTAGACTTCGGCCACATGGCCACACACGTAACCAGGGTCTTAAACCTCGGGAGCCTATCTGAGTTTAGAGTGTGTAAACTTATAGCACTAGGCCACATGTGCCTTAACCATACAACCAAGTTCCAAGATACAAGTGGCCAGCGCGCCCAGATTATCCTGTGGACACTTGGATGTGCCCATATTCCTAGGAGCACGGGGTTTTGGGGGCTACGCCCAAATTATGTGTTGAAGTGGGTTTTTTAACTTTGGAATATGATTTTTTTAGTGGATTTTAGGCCTATTTTTGGAGATTTTGGTCATTATTGGGAGATATTAGGCCCTTTTTGAGGCCAGATCTTGGGGGGAAGTTGGGATATGGTTACCAACTTCAGATATATATAAATCAGGCCTTCTTGTGGCCATAGGAGGATATTTGAAGCAGGTTTATGTTGAATATTTGCCAAGCCAAAGCCATTTTTATGCAGGGAAGCTATTAAGGATCGCACCTTTGCGGGCCATTTCTGGGAGCTCCGGTCATCCGATTTGAGTGTCGTTTATTTTGTTGGGTTATAGAGATATGGTAGAACAATACCAGATCAGTTTTTTAACCTTTTGGCATTGATGTGATGTATTTTTAAAGCTTCTAACATAAATAATAAATCCTCACCCAATGAAACAAAGGCCCAGAGACATAGGCGATATTGTTGAACTCTATTATCACATTGGTGTTTATGGTTTGTTATTGTTTATTCTTTATTTCAGATATGTATATGTTTGTGTGGATGTCATCTTTCTTCCTCTTTCATTCAGCTTCCTAAATGGTTAATAAACACATGCATTAATAACTCAACCATTGTCGTGTAAAAGATCTTTTCGGATCAGATAGAGAGGTTGGCCCTGTTGTGCCAATAGACACTTATGTTGACAAGTCAAGTCTAATATAAATAAAGGTAAATTCCCCATTGAGAAATCATATCTTTTGTGTGAGTTTGGAAATTTCAGCAAGTACATCTACTTGGGAAAAGTGCGCACCTCTCTTGGGTGCTAGTATTCTAGGGTTTGTGAGCACCCTTTTTTGTGCTAGGTTTTCTTGGTGGTGAAGGTCTTTCTCTTGAAGAATATAGAAAAGGATTGGTTGGGTTTTCTTCCCTTGTTGAGAAGGGTTTCCCAGGATACTTCTTTGTGCATGGTGTTTCTTCTTGTGATCTTGGTTGCTGCAACAAATTGTCTATGGTTTAAGTAAAATGATAAAATGGAATGAACTTCATGATTAAGCATAGATTATTGAAAAATAAGCATGGTATCAGAGCATAGGTCTTGAAGAACCCATTGCACAAGCATCTACCAGTCTCCTTTCTTTTCTGCAGAACCGTACGACCCTCCTAGGGTTTCCAGAAAATCTGTACGGCAATATTGTTTGAGGTGTTTCATCCCTTAATACTTGAACGTTGGGGATAATTTTGGCATAGGAGAGTATGGAATCATCCAATGCACCTCCATAGACTCTCAGAGTCAAATTCCAAGCATTTTGAAATTTTGACCCTAGGGTTTATAGGGTTTCGCTAATTTCTGCATAAATTTCAAAATTAGGGTTTATGCAACTCATTGAAGGAGCTCTTCAGCTCACCAATGTTCTCCTATATTTCAAAGGCTTATTGTTGGCAGTCATAAGTCCAAAAAAAACCTAAAATTTCTAGCCTAGCCTAGCCGTTAGTTTTTCTAGCCCAGTTGAAAAAGGGTTGTGAAGAATCTAAAATTATGTTGAACAAAACTATGTCGGAAGATAAGCTTGATGGATCAAGCAACTTCAAGTTCCTGGAAGACAAGACTTCAAAAGAATAATTATTATGGATGATACAAAGAGGTGTCACTGTGACCACCTCCTTCATGAAGATGTCAGAGGACATAGAACAACCATGTGTCATTGGAGAAATCATATCAGCACCCTCAGGTATGCACTTGTATATATATTATTTGTATCATTGTCATGAGGGTAATTGCAGGATGAAGGAACCTTTTGATGAATTCATGGATCCAGAGGGATATTAGTGCATTCATAGGAACAACACACTGGAAGTGAATACTCCAGGTTTGATTGTTGAAATTGACATTCCTCTAACCTATATTTCTAAAGTTTGCTACATTACAAGTAAAGTGTTGTAATTGTAACAACAATCCTTAAATTGTTTTGATTCTATAGATGTACTCATTATTCTCCTTTAGGAGATATTCTTGTTTTGGTTCCTCTTGTTTTCTTGTTCCAGAAAGGTTAAGAACAAAGGAAGATGATTATTCTTCAGAGGGATACAAAACTATTTAAGAAAGAGGAAGAATAGAACCATCATTGAGACAACTAATGCAATAATGCATGATCGAAATCTTTCTATGATTCCATGGGCAGAAGCATGCATGACACAGTATATGTTCAGAGCAAGAGTCTTCATCAGACTTTGAAAAACATAACTCCCGAAGAAACCTTCACCAGAGTGAAGCCTGAGATTGAACACTTCACGATATTTGGGTGCCCAGTGTATTTTCATGTACCTAAAGAGAAGAATTCCAAGTTAGACCCTTCAGGGAGAAAGGATACATTTATGGGATAAACAGTGAATCTTCAAAGACATTCCAGAGCTACATCCTTGGTCAGAGAAAGATTGAGACAAGCAGAGATGTTATCCTTGAAGAAGATATAGCCTTTCAAAGATCCAAATAATATCATATGGAGATTGACAGTGAGACAATACCTTCTCCCCCTACAGCATTTCAGAGGGAGACATACATTATTCCAGTTGATCCAGTTGCTCCATTTGATATGTCCATAGATATTGCAGTAGGGCATAAAAGGCTTGCCTAGGCTCACTCTGCAAGAGGCATAGGAGCATACAATCCCCTCAAGTCACATCCCGAGAAAGAAAAAGAGATTTTCGATCCATCCTTCAATCATGAGCCACTTCATTGATTTTGAGCCTCCTTGTCTTGGAGAAGCAACAAGAGAAAAGGTATGGAAAGATTCCATAACAAAAGAATACCAGTATATCTTAAAAGAATGATGTTCAATATATTGTTCAAAAACCAGAAGGGAAGTTTGTGGTAACTTCCAAGTAGATCTATAAGATCAAACATGCAGTTGATGGAAGTGTCGATAAATACAAAGTGAGATCTATAGCCAAAGGATTCTCACAAATAGAGGGAGTTGTCTATGATGAGACACTTGATCCAGTAAGCCTGATACACTTCCATCTGTACTACCATCCATGAGTTGGAAACTATATCATATGGATGGATTCTTGATGAGTTTGGGTTTCAGCAAGAGTATTTTTAATCCAAACCTATATTATTACAGTGTTGGTGATGAGAGACTGATTTTGATGACTTATTCAGAAAGCCTTGTTGTTGGATACAAGTAAGCTTTGACTTTTGATTTCGATATGAAGGATATGAGTATGATGCACTACTGCTTGGGACAAGAAGTATGAGAGAGGACCGATGAGATTTTTCCTAAGTCAAGGAAAATATACAGTGGGAATATTAAAGAATTTCAGTATGACAGAATGCAAATCCACGATGATGGATTTGAAGAAAATGAATGATAACAATTCAGATGAGATTGATCCACGGTTTATTGGATCACTGATGTATCTGGTTAACACCATACTTGATTCATGCTATGTAGTGAATGTACTTAGTCATTCCATGAGTCATTCGAGACAGACTCACTGGAAAACAACGAAACATGTATTGAGATATCTACGAGGCATAGTTAGATATGGCTTGTGATATGTCTCCAGTGTAGACTTGAGTTTGCAGGGATATGCAGAATGGATAGAAAGTACAGTGGACCAGAAGAGCACATTCGGTTGTTGTATTACCATGAATATTGCCATGATTTCCTGATGCAGTAGGAAACAAAACTTTGTGGCCTTGAGTACCACAAAAGGCAGAGTATGTAGCATCGAGTGTGTGAATCAATATGGCTTCACAAGATTCTGAAAAATTTACTTGATCATGAGATGGATCCTTAATGATAACTAGAGTTGTGTGTAAATCTCTTTGAGAACCCAATGTTTCATGATACATCGAAACATGTTGAGATAAAATATCATTATATTAGAGACATGATGCAGAGGAAAATAAGTACACATGCAGTACCTTCCTATACATGAGCAGATTGCATACATATTCACAAAATTAACTTGGTGAAGGATACCTCCCTAGTTGAGAGGGAGTGTTGATGACTACAGCCAGGACAAAGTTCAAAGTACATATGTGTGAGACTTGGCATGATGAATAATTCCTCCCTAGCTGAGAGGGAGTGTTGATGATTGTAGCCACGTGAGACATTCTCCAGGACACAAACCTGAGAGAGAGCTTCTGAGAGGGGTGTGTGGTTCCTATTTGAGATAGAGTTGGAACATAGAGATGGCCTCCTCCTTACAGAGAGTTGAGAAGAACTCCAGATGATTCTCCTGTGTAACGCAATGAGAAAGGAGATCTGTAGAGTTGGACGTGCTTGTGGCTGAGCGCAAGGTGAATGTGTTGTTGACAATTAAAATCGTGACGAGGAATTTCACCCGCAGAGTATTGTTAAATCCCTATTATTTAAACTATGCTAATAGTATAATACTAGTAGGTGGGACCCCCTTGTAGATTGGAGGCTCGGAGATAGTCATATCACGCATTTTATGTTGTTGTTTTGATGTTGCTTACGGGGTCCTATATGGTTGATAGTGCAGTCATGGTTTCATTTTGGATATAGTAACAAGTGGATGATGAATTTTATGGGATGTTCTGCTATTTAAAGCTTTATTTTTATGTTATGATTGGCATATATTTACAGTTGCTATGTTTAATCATGTCACCATGATTTATTACCTGGCTACACATACAAAATAAATATGTTAGTAATGACATAACCAAAACAAAGAGAAGAAACATATGGGAACAATCCTAAAAGAAAGGGCCTATGTTTAAGCTATGTTAAGGGTTATGTGCAAATGGAAATTTAAAACATGTTAGTGTTAGTCCTAACTATTATATGGTTGGTTAGTGGCTATGAGAATTTTCATTTGAGTTATTTTGGGGCACATATGATATTGCAAGGCATATGGTATGGCATGAAAACTTGGCAAGGGTTAACATGAATGTTTTGGGTGGCCAATTTGGCAAGGAATGTAGTCACATATTTCAATGGTTTGGAAATTGATTACATGGTTTAAATGATATGGTGAGTGTTGGTTGTCTTGTACTTCGGAATTGAATAGAAGAGGAGATGGAAGCGGCATGCAGTAAATGCACGTCACTCCATACTTTCCCCATCAGGTCGTCACCCTAGTATGGTTCTTGTTGCATTTTGATATGTTGGTGGTTAAGCTCTGCAATTCAGGCTTGGGAAGAAAGTGATCGTCCAACTCTCCCTTTTAAACTCTCGGTTACAGGTATGGTTCTTTTTCACCTCTTCCATGAATTACGCTCTGTGTATAAATGAAAAATGGATCAATAATGCTTGGGTTTGTGTTTTCCTGAGAATTGCAACTATGTAAATGCGTGGTTTTTCTCTCTGGAATGACTATGTAATTGTTGGGATTGCAAGTAAAAGAATTGGTTTTGTTTGAGTTGTGCATTCGCTGCTTGCTTTGTTGGTTAAAATCATGGTGGGTCTCTATGGATTTTTAAATGAATATGGTTATTATCGCTCTATGTTTTAATGGTGGAGGGTTTCACTCTGTGTATTATTTTTGGTTGCTTCCTCACAGTTATGAGGGTAACCATGTCCAGTCGTGTTCAGATTGTCATTTGGTTGTTGTGTATTTTTCTAGAGTCATGGTCGTGGGCTCATTCACAT
>ML835644.1:41069-63186 GCA_009831015.1 Picea engelmannii | reverse complement strand
CATCAACGCTCTTTTTTAATGTTTTTATTAGTTCTATTTGTATTGAAATGTTTACATACCGAAAGTTTTGAGCATTGACACTCTTTTTGAGGTACTTGAATAGTCCCGACAGCTTAAATGTTTACATAGCGTGAGGCTCTTAAACAGGCCTGACAGCTTAAATGTTTGCATAGCGCGAGGCCCTTAAACAACCCTGACATCCTTAAATGTTTATTTAAATAGGCTTCTCATAGTACATTTTTCCTCGAATTTTTCCATACAATGTTGCAGTGAATTTGGACAATATTGTTGTCCACCACTAGTCCCATAGCCATCATATGTTTCATAATTCTTCTATGCTTGGAATGCAATTTAGTCATCATTGAAGATACATATATTATTTACTGGTTCGTTGGCTGCTTCTTGTTCGCTGGTTCGTTGGTTCATCAATTGTTGCTTGTTGTTGTTTGGTTCAACTTTGCAAGGTTGAGGTCCTGCACCTGTAGTTGGACATATTGGTTCTTATTTCTTGCTTTTGTTTGCTTCAACTTTGCAAGTTTGGGGTCTTGCACCTGCAATTGGAGCTATTTTTTGACTTTGCGGAGTTCAGGTCCTGCACCCACAATTCGACCTGTGCTTTTGGTGTTCATCATTGCCGAGTAAGTTTTGATACCATAATTTCATTCGTATTCATTATTTGTTGTTTACTGTTTGCATTTTGGAAGTAAGAATGTTTAAGTATTTCCACTAGCATGGTCGTCATATGTTTCATATTTCTTCTATGCTTGGAGTGCCATTTGGTCATCATTGAGGATACACATATTGTTTACTGGTCCAGTGGATGCTTCTTGTTCATTGGTTCGTCGGTTGTTGCTTGTTGTTGTTTGGTTCAAGTTTGCAAGTTTGATGTGATGAAACTGTAGTTGGGCCTGTTGGTGCTTGCTCGCTGGTTTATTGCTTGCTTCTTTATTTTGTTTGCTTCGACTTTGCAATGTTCCGGTCCTGCACTGGTAGTTGGAGCTGTTTTTTTCACTTTGCATTGTTCAGGTCCTGCACATGCAAGTGGACCTGTGGTTCTATCATTAATCATTAACGAGTAAGTTTCAATAAAATACTTTCATTCATATTTGTTGTTTACTATTCGTTGTTTTCACTTTGCAAGTAAGAATTTTTAAGTATTTATTCATCGTTCTTGTTCTGCAGACTTTCCATAGAGGTTGGCATGTCTTTTTTCTCTTGCTCTTAAATTTTCCTCCTATTTTTTTTCCAAGACTCTGCACCATGTCCATGCAAATGTCGTGTGCACAACTCCGACTGTCATTTTTTCTAGCATTGCAATTTCTGGTCCTTTTTCGTGTGTGACGAAGTGGAAATCTAGCACCTATCTCGTACCTTCCTATCCCATATGGGAATTGAACCTGTGTCTTTTGCATCAAAAATATGATGTCAATCTTGTTGCCTTTGAAGGATGTTCTTGTAGAAGAAAAATGCATGTAGGTGTAGAAGGGATAGGTATGGTACAACGGTGCCTAGGCTGCAAACAAATTGCAAAAAATTGTCATATCTTTCCATCCTACACTTAAATTTTGCTCCAATTTTTTCTCCTAACTTTGAACCATACCTACATGCCTTTGCAGAATGTTCTTGTAGAAGAAAAAGATGCTGAGATGGTGCTAGCAAGAGTAGTATTCCGTGGATTGAAAATTGCAATATTCAATCTCTATGCTGCTTCGCGTGCAACAATGCTAAGATAATGAATGTGTTCTCAAATGCATCAAACCATTACATATGGATGAAACCATTATTATTCTAGGATACTTCGGTGTTGACATGCTACAAAATAGTGTCATAACAAATAATTGGAAAACTACATGTGCAATTACAATGTTCGCTTTCTTTTGGTTATGATAAAACATGTGCAAAATGCACTTATTAACCATATACAGTGAAATGTTCCCATATCACAATACAACCTCTTTATATTATATACAGACTGGTCTGACCATGATACAATTTGTCTTGTACTTGAATTATGGAATATACATCAAAGATATTACAAAATTATATTTCCATGTCTCAAAGCATATCTGGATACTTTGTTGCACAAAACCAAATCATTTAGCTACGACCATCCAATTTCTTAATATTTCATGTCTTGTAATATATTTTGGATAGGAAAATTTCTATATAATTACAACCATGGATCAAGAAAAGAAAAAGTTCATGTTTCTAACTCTGTTTTATTCTATTCCTTTGATTCTCATTTATTGTATGTACATATTACTTGTTCTCCCTTGCATACCATCTTACATTCATGTTCATTGTATTTTGTGCGTTCCCACATTGAAACAAACAGAATAACTGGAGAAGACGAAGGACTCTTTACCACAAATGTGGAAGAGGATATACAAAGGTGCATGATTCTACTCTTATTTCATATTCCATTGTTTTGTATTTCATTTATTGTCTGTATATTTGTTCTACTTCTTTGCACCTAATTTATTGTATGTAGATACTACGTATTTTCCTACATAATAAATTATATTCATGTCAATTGTATTCTCTGTGCTGTTACATTGAAATAAATAGAATTGCATTTCTTTTTTTACATGTCTTCCTACATACCAACTTACCTTCACGTCCATTGTATTTTCTGCATTGCTACATTGAAACAAACAGAATAAATGGAGAAGACGAGGGACTCTTTACCACAAATGTGGAAGAGGAGATACAAAGGTGCATGCTTTTAATATTATTTCATATTTCATTGTTTGGTATTTCATTTTTGTCTGTATATTTGTTCTATTGCTTCGCACTTAATTTATTGTATGTACATACTACGCATATTCCTACATAATAACTTATCTTCATGTCACTTGTATTCTCTGTACTGCTACATTGAAATAAATAGAACTGTATTTATTTTTTTACATGTCTTTCTACATACTAACTTACCTTCATGTCCACTGTATTTTCTACATTTCTACATTGAAAGAAACATATTAGTTGGACAAGAGGATGAAATATTATATGCTACAACAGAGGAGGCTGGAGTACAATCTTCGAAAAGGTATACCAATTATGATAGTAAATCAAAGACACAAAACGAGTAGGTGGATATAATATTGGACTAGAAAAAAATGATTTGGCAACAATGGGCCTTTGTTGAGACTTCCCACTTCTGAACATTTCCCTCCCCATTTATATTTTCCCACTCTTTGTTATCCCTTTTTCCCCCCTCTTCTATACTTAACCGAATTCCCCTTTGTTTTTCCCCTCTAATTTTTCTTTCAGGTTTCTTTGCTTATATTTTTTTTCGAAAATGTCTAGGTGTGCGGGTTGGTGGACTCATGGGTTCACATTTATACTCATGCTTCTATATCAATACTCTGACTGGTGGCTTCCTCATTCCATAATTAACCACTTTTTCGATCGTAGGTTCCCAGGCCGGCGGGTTCAAGATTACGCCTCTAGCTTCGGGGGTTTTGCGATATACATATTGGCCGTCAGACTCCCCCATCATTCCCTGTTTCGTGCTACACATTTTTGCAGTAAAAAATTTTGAGGCATACAATTTTACTGTCGGGTCCTCATGTTTCTTGAGTATCCCTTGACACCCTATTTCATATTCCATCTCTTTCGAGCATGTATGTGACTTTCAAAACAATTATGGACAATATAAAATGCATATTCTTATTTAGTCCTTCTGATGTTCATGTACACATGCTTGCATCAGAAAAAGTTGGACTAGTGACATGGGCATGAGCAATCAATCATCGCAAACATCAACTGAAAGACAAGGCCAAAGGTAAAGATTCATAAATTGTGCTCTTGATACGTTTACCCAAAAAATATCTTGAGCTATTTATTCATATATGCCATGATAAATATGTTGATGTCATTTGAAACACATACTTTGCAGTTCACAAGAAGTATCGACGAGTGCAAGTGAGACGCCGAACATAGTGCAAGTTCCACATGCTAAGAGGTCTAGTTACAAAACTTTGGCCTCCATACTTCATCCAAGTTGTGCATCTACTTGTACATTTATGTCAGGAAAAAAAGAAAACAAAAAAATAATGCAGACTTCCATTCACATTACTTTTCCTATTCAAAAAATGTCACCAGGTCTAAACTTACAACACCCAATATACTATCAATAGAAGGCTTGAACAACTGTTGAACTAGACAAGTGTTCGTCGGGGACATAATGGTCATGTATAGCACCTACTTGGACAAGGAAAACAAAACTAGATGCATTGTGCATGCTAACATGATAGACAATGAATCCATGATGATAGTCAGACTGACTATCCCTGAACAACTTGTCCAAAAATATGTAGAAAAGATCTTGCCAGGTAATGGGATATCCATTACAAATTTTAATATATTGCCCAAAATAGTATATGACCCTAGTGATTGTGATCGAATTATATCGCTCAACGAAAAAAGTATTGTGGAAAAAATTCCCACGATTTGTTCAGAATATCGTTTCATACCAGACACAAAAATAACCAACTTGCAAAGAGCAACAACACTTACCCAATCAAAACCATTGGTGCAACTGTCACACTCGCGAGAAAACTTGGCTCGCAACACATTCTCCATATAAAATATGGAGAGTCAGAGAATGACAAGGAAATGGTACCATTCTCCATATCCAGTTTTGTCCTTTACTTTCACATGTCCATGTATCTCGGTTATGTTACACAACTATTGCACTATTCCATGTTGCAACTGCAATTGTTCGATACCTATTCAAATTTGTTTTCCCCAATGGAACAACAAATGCATAAAGGGAAATTTCCACTTATTCTCTTCAAAAATATAAAAAATAAATGAGATGTTAAAGAAAGGATCTTTCGCACAACCCAAGAAACATTTGTAACAAAATTGCAAACAAACATAGTGCAGGATCTCAAGAAACTAACTAGCTCGAAAACTATTGTGCATATACATCTACAATTCCATCCACACTTTGCTCATAAAAGTTACCTTCACCAATTTTCTACATTTTTTTTTGTTGTGTAGTTGTATATTATATTGTTCAATATATTAACTATTGTGCTCACATGCCCAGGTTGAGGGTGTTTTGGTTCCAACAAATGCATACTCGACCCCCTTCGAGCCTGTATGTGCCAAATGAAACTCTCCTTCTTCTGCCTCTTCTTTATTAAATGATGGTACAACTGATTGTCTACGATGCAATAAAAAATTCCCTTACATATATAGAAATTTCCTCAACGCTTCCATCCGAACCGTCAACAACACAATCGTACATTGTACAATTAGACAACCTCTGTTGCAACATTTGCTTCATGGGCTAGCAGAATTGCCATATGAAGTATACCTACAGAAAATGTCAAACAATGTCTACATGCTGTGCGACTTTCGGATCCGTAGAAAATTTACGTTAAATGAGGAAAATGAAATACTGCATATCGGTTGAACCAAAAAAAAAAATCATATCAATCATCGGCAGGAAACAAAACAATATCATGTGTATCTGTCCATGCTACCCAATGAGGATATTCCACATGTAAGATAAAACCAATGCCATGTGTGTTTTTATTATATCAAATAGTTTGATGCATAAGTCGATGTGTACTGCTCTATGGACCCTTGTGGGATCTCCCTTGGTGCCCTCTATGTTCATGCGTTGCCTTGTGCCTTGACTTTCAATACATTTGGTGTTTACTTGGCTCTTGGTTGTATGCTTGGTTCTGGAAAATTAATGATACATTCAAGATCTTAGTGGTTTTTCTATGATCTTAAAGAATACACAGGACCTGCTTTGCGTTTTAATGTAAGATCTGTGAAGAAAATGTAATATGTGGCTCATTTTATCACTTGAAACGAAACAATCTCATGTGTATTTGTCCATGATACCCAATGAGGATGTCCCACATGTAAGAGAAAACCAATGCCACGTGTGATTTTTTTTATATCAAATTTTTTGATGCATAGGCCGATGTGTACTGCTCTATGGACCCTTGTGGGATCTCCCTTGGCACCTTCTTTGTTCATGCATTGCCTTGTGCCTTGACTTTCAATACATTTGGTGTTCACTTGGCTCTTGGTTGTATGCTTGGTTATGGAAAATTAATGATACATTCAGGATCTTAGAGTTTTTTCTACGATCTTAAAGAATATACATGAGCTACTTTGCATTTTAATGTAAGCTCTATGAAGCAAATGTCATATGTGGCTCGTTTTAGCACTTTTACTTTATCGATGAAATTACCAAAATCCATCTTCAGAAATATTTTGAAATAAAAGGGTATATACTATGTGAAGTCCAATGGAACTATCATATCAACCACAAAAAATTAAAATTAAAATTCTTCGTTTTTGAACTTACGGTTAAGTCGACAGTACAATAATTTTACTTGAACATCCCAAAATTGATTTTGCTATAGCCTTTTGATGCTTCTCTTATGCAAACATTTCCTGGAAAGTATAAGCATGACTCACTTTATCTATTCCTTGATTGAAGAGCATGTTCACCTGTTTAATGCACTTCATAGTTACTGTTAAGACCATCATTTGGGATTTCATAACAACAATTCCCGCTTCTGAAAATTTCCATCCCCTTTCTCTTTTCCCTCTACTTTCCCTTTATGGTTACTTATTCATTTTTCAGAAAATGTCTAGGTGTGCGGGTTGGCAGATTCACGTGTTTAGATTTCCATTGATGCGTTTATATCATGAGTTCGACCGACCGCTTCCCTGTTCCATTTTCAAGAACTTTTTGGATCACGGGTTCCTGGGTAGGCGGGCTCAACATTGCGTTTCCATTGTTCTGCCACCCGCAAACAACACCCAGACTTCCCCGATATACAAATTGACAACCAAATTCCCCTTTATTTTTCTCCTTTACTTTCCCTTTCTGGTTAATTAGTCGTTTTTCCAAATATGTCTCATGCTTTTATATAAAACACCTGAAGTTCTGCGATATACAAATTGACCGTCGAAGTCCATCATTATGCCCTGTTCTGTGTTACACATTTTGCAATCAAAAGTTCAGAGACATACAATTTGACCATCGGGCCCTAATGTCTCTTGAATATAACTTGTGTCCCTGTTTTGAAGCCCATCAATATGCCCTGTTATAAATATGTCTCATGATTTTATATCACAAGTCTGACCAACCACTTCCCCATTCCATACTTGGCCATTACTTCCATCGTCGGTTCCCAGCCAGGCTTGCTCAACATTCCGCTTCCATTGTTCCACAACCTACAAAAAACACTTGAAGTTCCGCGATATACAAACTGACCTTTGAAGTACGTCATTATGCCTTGTTCAGTGTTACACATTTTGCAGTCAAAATTTTAGAGACATACAATTTGACCATCGGGCTCTCAGGTCTCCTGAGTATAACTTGTGACCCTGTTTTGGAGCCCAACCGACCGCTTTCCATAATCGGCCATTTCTTGGAATATTTTACGCGGGTTGGAGGCTTCACGAAATGTTCAATTCTTAATCACTCTTCGCCATCCCCGCTACCTTCACACTTCTTTCTATATATGAAATTATTAAGCTTTAATGCTAATATCTCATCCTGTAGGAACCGTTAAGATTGTCATTAATGTATGAAACGCTGGAGGAGATCTATCATTAATATGAATTAAACCAAGATTTGTGGAGGGTTGTGTTATCCTTTTCGAGTGTTCATTTCAAGCATCATGCAATATATTTCTCTTGTTGTCTCGTTGGCGGCTTTACAAAATCTCCAATCCTTAATCACTCTTCATCGTCACTGCCACCTTGACACTTTTTTCTAAGTATGCAATTAGTAAGATTTATTGGTAACAACTCATTATGCAGGATTGATGCAGGAACATCGTCAACATCAAGCGAGCGTGGGGGCAAGCGCCACACATTTTGAGCATATATTAAATTGTTTAAAAACTTTTGAAGAGTGGATGCACCAAACTTAAATGTGATAGTTAAGGAGAGGCGTACTTATGTATTGTAAAGGACCTTGAGCGATCCACTCTCGTCCATAGTAGGTAGAAGGCATTTATGTAAGTAGGTAGAATTGAATATTAGATTAGACAGTTTTAGAAGGAGTGGAGGGAAAACGGATATAGACACCCTCATTGTGTATTGTAACATTATTGAAGAGCATAGGAGAGAAGCAGAGAGCTGGGTAGCATACTCCATGTACAAAAGTTCTGAATTAATACAAGGAACTTGTGATTCAGATTCATGGTGTTCGTATATTCTCTGTGTATGCATCTTCAAATGTTATGCTCTTTCTGTCATGAAATTGATTTTATGCTATGTATGAATGATTTCCTGTTGAATATTTGGAATCTGAGAGAGGAAGAGTAAGGAGAATGAGTTTCAATTGCTTCTCTGTCTGAGCAAGATTCCTGCAAGGAGTGCAGTTGAATTGTCCGCAAGGAGTGCGTCGACAAGGAGTTCAGAGGGTTGTCTCTGAAAGCTCAGGAGAGGTAGCGGTTGTTCTCATTCCCTCAGAGTGAGGTTAGGCACAGGTGCCGTGCAAGGAGTGCACAGGCCAAGGAGAGTCTCAGGGTTGCGGACCTGAGCCAAGTATCGAAGGACTACTGCTGCAGGTGTGCGCAGAGTCGAAGTAGTTGAAATTTGAAGGTGTCTGAAGGTTGCATAAGGAGTGCGCGCCAGAGTATTTTCTAAGGCTCGAAGTTGTGAGAAGCTCAGGAGGAGTAAAGCCTTTGAAAGCATTGAGGGGAATCAAAAGTTTGTAGCGCAAGCGGATAAGTCCAGGGAAGATTCCTTGGTTTCCTTCGTAGAAATCGTCAAAGGGAAGAGACCGACGGTCGGGAATCTGTGGGGAGGATTTGCAAAATCCCGCCAGCCGTCAGATCTGCCAAACAAGCGAGGGGGTTACGACTGCATCTGGAGTTCAAGCTCAGGAGATTGTGGACCGTCAGATCTCATTCAAACACCCGTCAGTCGTTGGATTGACCAGGAGTTGCACGGAGTTTAAGCTTCGTGAATGAGAGGAGGAAAGTTCCAACGAGAGGCGTGGCCATCGGAATTTCGGCATTCGTGAAATTGGGATTTCTGTGAGAAAGAGATCGGGAAATCCATGTTGGAAACCCCGTAAACGATCGGAGCCGTCCACCAGTTGGGACACGTGGATGAGATCGGAAGCCCATCGACATTTCGAACATCGGGACTCACATAGGTAAGTGTTTTGGCTTTGCAGTTGGTGAAACCCCGAGGGTAAATCTGAACCATCCATCCACTTGGGACGCGTGTCAGAAATCTAAAGAAAGTTGGGGATCGACATTTCGTGAGTCTTGGAGGACTTGCAATTCGAAATCGCGAAGTTCGATTCTCCGAAAAGAGAAGAGCTCCATGTGGGATCCAACTGACATCATCTCATCATAACGAGGCATCGGGAATTTCCATAGAGAAAACCCCGAAGTGGCGAGGACCGTCCATCCTAGAGGACATGTGGTGACAATCGCGATTGTTGGGAAATTTCCCGAAAGGAAAAGTCATCCATCAGAAAATTGGGAATCGAGAAATTGGGGATTCCATGGACAAGAGGTTTAGTTCATTTCGACATTCGAAACCCCGAATCCTGATAAGAGGTATGACTATGGTCATATAAAGGAAGGTCACATGACTAGGGGCATAACCAGGAGGGGCTAAAGAACAAAGGGAGCATATCGGGAAAGCGGAGATTGTGAAATCAGGGACCAAAGGGTCATGATAGCGGGATTTTGAAAACCCCAAAACCCGATTGTGACTTTTTGTGGTGAACAGAGAAGGGACCGGACCATAAGGCTGTAAGGTGCCGAAAAAGACCTGTGGGACAAATTTAAATAAAGATTCTAGGGGAGAATCGAAGGAGCCACTCCGGCTCGAGGGTGAACTTTGAACGATCCTTAAAGACCGGGAGGTCAGCGCAGAGGCCTTTTGCCGAGGCAAGAGGAGTGGCTGCGTCAGTTTGGTATCAGAGCTTAGAAAAGCTTCTTTGAAGGGAGATTCACCATGCTTCCGAGAAGAAGAGATAGACAATCACCTAATCCAGAGGAGAAAATGGAGACATCCATAGGAAGGGGTAGACAGGTGCAGAATCGAGAAGTAGAAAGAGATCTACATAACATACGCGCCAGACTTGTGGACATGGAGATAAGACAAAAATGCACATCTGATATAGGAGATATCAGTGAGTCCGAAAATGAAGATGATGCTGGACATGGAGAAGAAGAAGTCACAGCAGAATATGCAACAAATGAACCCTTTCTTAAAGCCGTTGCAAGAATGGGTGCAAAGGAGAAGATGGACATTCCAGTTTATGAGGGAAATCTGGATGCATAAGAGCTTCTAGACTGGATTAGGGCTCTGGACACCTACTTTGACTATGAAGATGTTGAAGAGGACAGGAAGGTCAAGCATGCCGTCATGAGATTAAAAGGACATGCGGCATTGTGGTGGGATGAACTACAAGCGGACATGCGTTGCCAAGGCAAGCAGAAAATTAAGAGCTGGGACAGGATGATTGCAAAGATGAAGGCAAAATTCATCCCCAAGGATTACTAGATTACTCTGTTCAGGAGAATGCAGAACCCGAGACAAAATCTGATGCCAGTGAAGGAATATACTGAGGAATTTTACAGGCTGAATATCAGGGCAGGTCAACGTGAAAGCAATGATGAAAAAGTAGCCAGGTATATGAATGGCCTGAGATATGAGATTCAGGATGAGATGAGTATGTTGACCATATGAATGGTGGAAGATGCTTATCAGATGGCTCTAAAAGTGGAAGAGAAGCTGAGCCGAAAGCAGGGTCAAAGAGGCCGAGGCAGAAGTCAGCCCAAAGGCAAATCAGTTGCCCGGGATAAATATCAGAAGTCCAAGGAGGACTGGAAAAAACGTCAGACTCGAACTGAGAGAGGCGGAAGCTCACAGTGAGGGAAATATGTTGAACAGAGAGGACAACATGCTGAGCAGAGAGGAGAATATGCCGATAATAATACTTTTCCTCATACTAGAGGTAGAGGAAGAGGCAGAGGTGGAGTAATTACATGCTTCACCTGTGGAAAGAATGGGCACAAGTCTTATGAGTGTCCTGATAAAAAGAAAGAGGGTGGAGAGACTCACATCGCCGAAGCTCAGTGGCGAAATGTTGAGGCGGAAGACGCTGAAGGTGGAAGATTGCTCATGATGCGAAAGGTTCTTTTAACACCCGAGAAGGAGGTGGAGAGTTCAGTCCAAAGGACCAGACTTTTTAGGACTGCTTGCAAAACCAAGGACAGGGTATGCAAGGTCATTGTAGACAGTGGTAGCACGGATAATCTCATTTCTACGGAAATGGTAGAAAAGCTGGAGCTGGAGACGATTGAACATCCAAGTCCATATAAATTTTCGTGGCTACAGAAAGGACATCAGGTAAATGTCACTAAACAATGTTTAGTTGAATTCAAGATAGGAGGATATAATGATAAGATATTATGTGATGTTATTCCCATGGATGTTTGTCATCTATTGCTGGGTAGACCATGGCAATATGACAGGAATGTGATTCATGATGAGAGAATGAACACATACACCCTAGAAAAGAATGGGAGAACTCATATGTTGCTTCCAATCAAAGATAAGGAAGTGAAACCAGAAGTAAGCAACACTGTACTTCTCATGAGTGGGAAAGAACTTCTTACAAAGGTTAAGAAAAAGGAATATCCAGAAGAGATTCAGGGACTGCTGGAAGAGTTTGCTGATATAATAGTGGACAAATTACCTCGTTCGTTGCCACCGATCAGAAGTGTGAGTCACCATATTGATCTCATACCAGGAGCTAGTTTTCCAAATAAAGCCGCGTACAGGTTGATGCTGCAAGAGAATGAGGAGGTCAAGAGGCAAGTACAGGATTTGTTGGACAAAGGTTTAGTCAGGGAAAGCTTGAGTCCATGTGTTGTTCCAACAGTACTCAGTCCGAAGAAAGATGGAGGCTGGAGGATGTGTACTGACTCTAGGGCGATTAACAAGATAACCATTAGGTACAGATTTCCATTGCCGAGGATGGATGATCTGATGGATTTCTTAAGTGGAGCAAAGTATTTTTCAAAGATTGATTTGAAAAGCGGTTATCACCAGATTCGAATGAGAGAGGGTGATGAATGGAAGACAACATTCAAAACCAACGAGGGGTTGTATGAATGGCTTGTTATGCCATTTGGCTTAACGAATGCACCGAGTACCTTCATGAGGTTGATGAACGAAGTCCTGAGGGAGTTCATCGGAAAATTTGTCATTATGTATTTAGATGACATACTGGTTTACAGTAAGACAGTGGCAGAGCATCTGAAGAATTTGGCTACAATGATGCAGAGATTACAGCAGGAGAAGCTGTTGATAAACATGAAGAAGTCCTCATTCATGAAGACAGAGATCATTTACTTGGGATTTGTTATTTCGGCAAATGAGTTGAGGATGGATCCAGATAAGGTGGAGGTAATCAAGAATTGGCCATCACCGAGGAACATATTTGAGGTGAGAAGTTTTCACGGGTTAGCTAGTTTGTACTGGAAGTTCATCAGGAATTTCAGTGGAATTAGTGCAGCAATGATGGATACAGTGAAGAAAAGACACAAATTTTTTCACTGGACTGAAGAGGTTGAGAAAAGTTTCAATTTGTTGAAGAGGAAGATCATGGAACGACCAGTTTTGGTGTTGCCGAATTTCCGAAAGACATTTCAGGTGAAATGCGATGCAAGTGGATTTGCAATCGGGGCAGTCTTAAGTCAGGAAGACAGGCCGATAGCATATTTCAGCTAGAAGATGAATGAAGCGAAATTGAAATATTCCACTTATGATAAGAAATTTTATGCTATCATCCAGGCATTGAAGAAATGGAGGCATTACTTGATCCCGAAAGAGTTTGTCTTGTACAGTGAAAATCATGCACTGCAGTTTGTGACTCAACAGGAAAAGTTGAATCAGAGACATGTAAAATGGGTTGAATATATGCAGAATTTCACTTTTGTGATTAAACACATTTCTGGTACTGCTAACAAAGTTGCTGATGCTTTGAGCAGGAAGTGTTTGTTGTTGCAGGAGTTCAAAGTCAAGACGTTGGGTTTTGATGATCTCAGGGACATGTACACTGATGATCCAGATTTTAAGGAGGCGTATGAAGCAACTGAGAATCCAGTTCTCAGGGATAGAAGTCAGTGGATAGAGTACATGATCTAGGAAGGATTACTGTTTAGAGGTAATCAATTGTGTATTCCAAATTGCTCCATGAGGGAGAATCTGCTGAAGGAGAAACACAGTGGAGGATTGGCAGGGCACTTTGGTCATGACAAGACATTCGCAAAGCTGAATGAATCATATTTTTGGCTGGGAATGTGAGCGTATGTCAAGATATTTGTGGACGGATGCAGAATTTGCCAGCATTCGAAGGGAAGAAGACATAATGCAGGATTCTATCAACCATTGCCCATACCAGAAAGGCCGTGGGATGCAATTAGCATGGATTTCATATTGGGGTTGCCAAGAACACAAAGAGGTGTTGATTCAATCTTTGTGGTGGTGGATAGATTTTCCAAAATGGCACACTTCATTCCATGTCAGAAAACTAGTGACGCAACTCACATTGCGAACTTGTTTTTCAAAGAAGTCATTCGGCTTCACGACTTACCAAGGAGTATAGTTTCAGATAGAGATACAAAGTTCATAGGGTACTTCTGGAGGACCTTATGGAAGAATATGGGAACTAACTTGTTGTTTAGTTCAGCTTATCATCCTCAGACGAATGGACAAACAGAAGTAGTGAACAAAAGTCTGGGAGACTTGCTGAGGAGCCCGGTGATGGAACACCACAGCCAGTGGGACAATGTATTACCACAGGCAGAGTTCGCTTATAATGACTCAGTAAACCAAAGCACAGGGCAGAGTCCATTTCAGATTGTCTATGGCGTGAAGCCGAGAGGAATTTCTGAATTGAGGGATTCAGAACAGACTGTGACTAGGAGTGCTAGTGCAGAAGATTTCGCAGGAGCGATGAAGGAACTTCACAGCCAGGTGAAGAAGCGATTGTAGAATTCAAATCAGGAGTACAAGCGTAGAGAAGATCAACACAGAAGACAACTTCAGTTTGAAGTTGGTGATTTGATTCTGGCACATTTGAGGAAGGAAAGGTTCCTGAGAGGAACATATAATAAATTGAAGATGAAGAAAATTGGACCATGTAGGGTCTTGAAGAAATTTGGGGCAAATTCTTATGAGATTGAATTACCCGATGGGATCGGAATTTCTCCGATATTCAATATCTCAGATTTGTACCCATACAAAGCTGAGGTCCAGTGGAAAAAGAAGATGCCAGTTGCAGAGATGCCACAGATGGAAAGCATACTAGACAAAAGAATTGGCAAGAAGACCAGAAGGAAAGAATACTTTGAATATTTGGTCAAGTGGAAGGGCCATCCAGTTGAAGATTCCAGCTGGGAGAATGAAGCATAGATTCAGAAGCATGGATATACCATGCAAGAGCTCATGGACAGGAGCCCATGAAAATTTTCAAGCGAGGGAGTATGACGCAGGAGCATCGTCAACATCAAGCAAGCGTGGGGGCAAGCGCCACACATTTTGAGCATATGTTAAATTGTTTAAAATTTTTTGAAGAGTGGATGCGCCAAACTTAAATGTGATAGTTAAGGAGAGGTGTACTTATGTATTGTAAAGGAACTTGAGCGATCCACTCTCATCCATAGTAGGTAGAAGGCATTTATGTAAGTAGGTAGAATTGAATATTAGATTGGACAGTTTTAGAAGGAGTGGAGGGAAAATGGATATAGACACCCTCATTGTGTATTGTAACATTATTGAAGAGCATAGGAGAGAAGCAGAGAGATGGGTAGCATACTCCATGTATAGAAGTTCTGAATTAATACAAGGAAGTTGTGATTCAGATTCATGGTGTTTGTATATTCTCTGTGTATGCATCTTCAAATGTTATGCTCTTGAATGTTTTTCTCTTTCTGTCATCAAATTTATTTTATGCTATGTATGAATGATTTCCTGTTGAATATTTGGAATCTGAGAGAGGAAGAGTAAGGAGAATGAGTTTCAATTGCTTCTCTGTTTGAGAAAGATTCCTGCAAGGAGTGTAGTTGAATTGTCCACAAGGAGTGCGTCGACAAGGAGTTCAGAGGGTTGTCTTTGAAAGCTTAGGAGAGGTTGTGGTTGTTCTCATTCCTTCAGAGTGCGGTTGGGCACAGGTGTCGTGCAAGGAGTGCGCAGGACAAGGAGAGTCTCAGGGTTGCAGACCTGATCCAAGTATCGAAGGACTACTGCTGCAGGTGTGCGTAGAGTCGAAGTAGTTGAAATTTGAAGGTGTATGAAGGTTGCGTAAGGAGTGCGCGCCAGAGTCTTTTCTAAGGCTCAAAGTTGTGAGAAGCTCAGGAGGAGTAAAGCCTTTGAAAGAATTGAGGGGCATCGGAAGTTTGTAGCGCAAGCAGATAAGTCCAGGGAAGAGTCCTTGGTTTCCTTCATAGAAATCGTCAAAGGGAAGAGACCGACGATCAGGAATCTGTGGGGAGGATTTGCGAAATCCCGCCAGCCGTCAGATCTGCCAGAAAAGTGAGGGGGTTATGGCTGCGTTCGAAGTTCAATCTCAGGAGATTGTGGATCGTCAGATCTCATTCAAACACCCGTCAGCCATTGGATTGAGCAGGAGTTGCACGGAGTTTAAGCTTCGCGAACGGGAGGAGGAAATTTCTGACGAGAGGTGTGGCCATCAGAATTCTGGCATTCGTGAAATAGGGAGTTCTATGAGAAAGAGATCAGAAAATCCATGTTGGAAACCCCGTAAATGATCAGAGCCGTCCACCAGTTGGGACACGTGGACGAGATCGGAAGCCCATCGACATTTCGAACATTGGGACTCACATAGGTAAGTGTTTTGGGTTTTCACTTGGCGAAACCCCGAGGGTAAATCTGAACCGTCCATCCACTTGGGATGCGTGTTAGAAATCCAAAGAAAGTCGGGGATCGACATTTCATGAGTCCTGGAGGACTTGCAATTCAGAATCCCGAAGTCCGATTCTCTGAAAAGAGGAGAGCTCCATGTGGGATCCAGCTGACGTCATCTCGTCATAACGAGGCATCGGGAATTTCCACGGAGAAAACCCCGAAGCGGCGAGGACCGTCCATCCTAGAGGACGCGTGGCGACAATCGTGATCGTCGGGAAATTTTCCGAAAGGAAAAGTCATCCATCGGAAAATTAGGAATCGGGAAATCGGGGATTCTTTGGACAAGAGGTTTAGTGCATTTCGACATTCGAAAACACGAATCCCGATAAGAGGTATGACTGCGGTCATATAAAGGCAGGTCACATGACTAGGGGCATAGGCAGGAGGGGCTAAAGCACAAAGGGAGCATATCGGGAAAGTGGAGATCGTGAAATCGGGGACCAAAGGGTCATGATAGTGGGATTTTGAAAACCCCGAAACCCGATTGTGACTTTCTGTGGTGAACGGAGAAGGGACCGGACCACAAGGCTGTAAGGTGCCGAAAAAGACCTGTGGGCCAAATTTAAATAAAGATTCCAGGGGAGAATCAAAGGAGCCACTCCGGCTCGAGGGTGAACTTTGAACGATCCTTAAAGACCGGGAGGTCAGCGCAGAGGCCTTTTGCCAAGGCAAGAGGAGCGGCTGCGTCAAGGATCCATAGAGATTTTCATTGATCAATGAAAGGCTTGAGGAGATCTCCCATTGATATTCATTAAATCAATATTTGCAGAGGGTTATATTATCCCTTATGAATTTTCATTTCAAACATCATTTGGAGAAAATGAACATTCTCGTTAACTTATGGCAGAAGTTCAACAAAATTTCTGTCCAGATATAGTAAACACCTTCAGGCATGATGACTAGAAGTTCTAGTGGTCCAGGGTATATTCTTACTACTCATCTCCTTCCTCCCAGAAGAAAAAAAGGAGATGGTCCCTTAGTGAACTGCGAGATATATTTCAAGCCAAATAATTCCAAGGCAACCCCCCCTGCTCAGACATCCCTCCCACCTAGGTTTATGGCCAACGCAGAGGTTGATGTGGTCGATTTCGAGCCGGAAGAACATGATCTGATGAACGATGATACGATGATGGATGATGGAAATGTAGATGTTTTTCCCACTCCTTCGCCCAAATTGAAATCAACCATAACGGGGGGCACTTTTCAGATCGATGATGGCAGCCCTGACAAGACCAAAGTAAGGGGGTTCAGAAAATTAACCGACGATGAACGCAATAGCCGATTTGTAGCTCGAGAGTTTGAGTCTCTGGGCTTGGATGGCAGTCCTCTCCCTCATAGATGTATCATTTCCTTTCATTTTTATGGTTTTGAATTGGGTTTGGATTTTTCCCTGGTGCAGCCGGTGTCCCTGAAGTCTTTGAATGTAATGAAATGGTCTCTTGATGTGCCCAAATAAATATTTTAAGACAAATAATTATTCAATGACAAGACCACTCTCCTATTCTCTGGATAGACAATTAACATCTTAGGGGGCGAGGACCAGAACTCCCAGTGGTGCAAGGCATATTCCTACTACTCATCTCCTTCCACCCATAACAAAGTAATTTGGACCTCTGGAATTTCTCGTGCATCCTGTGTCCCTGAATTCTTTCCCTATAAGGAGGGGGTCTCTTGGTCCCCTTTTGCCCAGAATGAAGTAATTTGGACCTCTCGAATTGCTTGTGCAGGCTGTGTCCCTGAAGTCTTTGACTGTAAGGAGGTGGTCTCTTAGTGTGTCCTCACTTTTAGTTTCGGGCTCTTTCGCTTGCCCTACAACATTTTTTTTCTTATTCCTCATGGGAATCTTGTGAGAACTATCAATTTTACCGTGAGGAGGGTTCTTATGTCCTCTTGCGTTTGAGAAATTCTGGGTTGCTTTCTTACTAGGGTGGGTCGTTGGAGCGATGTTGCAGGATATCGTACTCTTGGAAGTGGTGGCCACGGATTGGAAACTCTTCTCACCTGGTCCGTTTCCCTGTTATTTGTACAATTTAGTGGTGCTTTGCGATGTCTCTAGTGTTGGCATGTTTTACAGGCAGCGTATGCTTTTCATTGATGGAAAGTACAGCAATGATGATGGCTTGAGTACAGGAAGAATGTAACAGATGGGCACCAGAAGTATTTTGGGAAGACGCTGCAGAGAAAGCTCAATAAGATCGGAAGAGATAGTGCAGAAGATGGTTGGCATGCTTTACAGGCAGTATGGGCTTGTCACTAATGGAAAGATCAGAATATGCAGTGAAGGAAAAACAAGGACAAAGTAAGCTCAGGAGGAATTAGCGCAGATTCGAATGCAGTGCCTAAGCTCGGGAGGAGAAGCATCAGTGATCGTTGGATCCCATTTCAATTCCAAAAAGAAGGAGGACCGTCAGATCAGATTGTAGACAAGAAGAATGCACAGAAGAGGAGGAAAGATCTCAGGCGTCAGATCTGAGCATAAGTTCCGACCGTCGTTGGATTAGAAAAAGCCTGCACATTCTTTAAAGTGCAAGATCGAAGCGGTGGTCCAACTCCATTTCGGAGTTTTGGCCATTGGGATTTTAGATATTGGGAGATGGAAATGTCAAGGTTCTTTACAACATAAGTCCTAAAATCGTGAAATGCAAAATCCCGAAACAGACATGTCAGCAAACCACGTCAGCTAAGAACACGTGGCACAACCAGGGAATGACAAGTGTCAATCTAGTTCAACATTTCAGGTACATGTAAGTCACGAATCAGAGTGACACATAGCAGAAGATCAGAGCATGTCAAAGACTCCATTTCGGTGTTTTGCGAATCACGACTTGGAGAGTCAAGAAACAATACCATAGGAATGCCAAAATTGTGAAATGCGAAATCGTGAAATAATCTGAGCCGTCAGATCAAGGTTTGATGTGGACCGTTGATCCAACCCCATTTCGGGGTTTTGGATACCGAAAGTTGGAGTGTCGAAACACTTTGCAACAAGAATGCCAAAATCGCGATATGATCGGAGCTGTTGATTCAAGATCTGATCTGGACCATCGAATCATAAGACAAGTGGAAAGCGATTGGAATTTCGCTGACTTGGAGTCAACAGAGCATGGTGTGGAAACTCGCGAGATGCGAGATCGCGATAAGACCTGGATCGTCGGATCTATGGAGATTTCAACCGTCGATTAGAGTCGATGAAGTTTAAAAACTCGTGAAATATGAAAAGCCTTTTGGCACAGCCTGTGGTCACCGTCGATGGTCACGAGAAAGGAAGGAGCTAGTTCAGGCAAGCTCCATTTCGGAGTTTCGGGGATCGGGACATGGAGAGTAACGAAATATTTACCACGGGGATCCCGAAATACCAAAATGTGAATTGGCGAAATAAACGCAAGATCACATGAAGTCAATCCAATGGTGCAGGGGATTTTGGGCACGATCGGAGGGCTAATGTTTCTCCTCGCAGTCTAACTGTTGGAAACCATTGATGGTCTCTGCGAAAAGATTTGAAGAGACCTCTGTGTGATCGCCAGAGGAGCTGAAGGGTCTCCAAGCTTCTTCCAGTGAATGAAGATGATTCTTAGAGGGACTGACAAGTGGATGAGTGTTGAAGTTTGTAACTGAAGCAGAAAGTATAAGCTCGACTATGCCAGAGAAGACGAAGAGTCTCATCTGCTAGATAGGCTGAGGAATCTCAGCATGACATCCAATGATGTTGAATGCGTGGGCAAACTGCCAGAGAAGCTGAGAAGTCGTAATGATGATCAGACAAAGCACTCACTGTGAAGATATGTAGAAGCATTGCGCATATGGCATGCAGAAGGTGCATAGAAGCTACAAGAACATGGCACAGAGAAGTGATGAGGTTGTTGTTGTTGAGGTGAGGTAAAGCATGTGTGAATAAGTAAAGAGGTGGTGCATCAGCTAAAATGGATAGGAAACAAAAGGTGCATTGAATGGGAATGGCACACAGAGAAAAAAATGCAAAAGAACAGAATGGGCAGCAGATGCATGATGGAAGACAGTGAGGAAGACTGAGTAGCAAAATCTTGCAGAACAGTGATGAGACTGGTAAGATGCTATTTAACACTATATCACTGTAATTGGTTTCAGTATTTCATATTCATATTTCAGGGTGGTTAGGAGGTGCTAGGGAGGACTGGTGTTCTCATAGGTTCAAGTGGGTTCTTGAACACAAGGAGTTTTAGCTTCCTTCTAGTTGGTGCTAGAGAAACCAGGGAGTTGGTGCTTCCTTCTAGTTGGTGCTAGGGAAACCAGGGAGTTGGTGCTTTCCTCTAGTGGGTGCTAGAGAAAACAGAGAGTTGGTGCTATCAGCAAGTTGCACTTGCAAAATAGAGGTTGTAGCCTCACATTGAGTTGGTGCTCAATTATAGATGATATACATAACTTAAAAGACTGTCTATCATTTCGAAGAAGAAGAGATTTTCTCCCTTTATGGGTTTCCTTGTGAAAATCTGTCTCTGTGTATATCTTATTTGTGACTGATGCTCATTATTTTATTGTCCATATGCTATATAATGTTGATGATCACTTGAAGAAAGATTAAGAATTTATTAATAGACTTAAAATTGTTTAAGCACAATAACAACTAATTCACCCCCCTCTCAGTTGTCTGAGTAATTTCAATAATTGGTCTCAGAGCGGGTTCCTTTTATTCAAAGGTAGGTCTGTAAGCTTAAACATGACAAGTAATGAAGGGACTTCAGTGATCAGGGGATCAAATTTTGCTCAATTTTCAAAGTGCTCGGAATGCGACGAAGATAGTGCCATTGCGTCTGTCTCGTCTTCCTGATTCCGACGGTATATTTACTTTCTCAAAAGGAGTCCGTATGGAGGAGATATCGCAATTTGTCCACCAAGCCAAACAGGAAATTTTTTTGGATGCTGACTGTACCTGTCCGTACATTCCGTACGGTGACATGGCAGGACCGTACAGGCCGTACGGTGGTGATGTGGCAGATATTGGTTGGTCGATTTTGAGCGATTTGGATGTTGACACGTGTCATTGGGTGGCCTATAATAGGAGGACACGTGGCCCAATCCAAGGACGCCACGTGTCACTCACCGGTTGGCTAAGGGGTTCTATATACAAAATGTTGGAGGCCGCGGGGTTCGACCCCCAGACCTCTCCTCCACATAGAACCTTTACGAATTCCAATAACCAAGTTGCCGCCGTTTATGCCTTGTAATGTGTATGGATTTCATTATATTTATGGTTGCATATTGTATTACATGGAAAAGGGCACGGGCCGGGGCTAAGCCCCGACCCATGGTTTCATTACACCATAGAACCGTGTATAAATATATGCGCGCGGATTTAAAATGCATGAACCAAAGTTTATGTTACCATATATATTATATGATGTGCGCACCGAGTTTATAATCCATAGCCCACGGTTATATATGTTGCGCCATATGCCCAAGACTTGGAACGGAAGTTCCAACGGTTGTAACTGTTAACCACTTAATTGCCAAGCGCGCGGTCCTATGACCATTCATACACCCAAGTGCCGAGGCAGTAAGGGGCTGGCGCGCCCTTAACCGTCCTACGGTTTGCACCGTTGGCGCGGTTGCGCCCGGTGCTGAGTTTTTTCACTTAAAAGAGCGTGTGAGCCAGGTTCACTGAAGGAGGGTGCGAATTGTAGAACCAGAGACAACAATCTTGGAGAAGGAGACTTCTAGGAGGCCTATCTTCCTCATTTTTCGATCGATTGAGGTGCCGAAAGAGCCCAGACAGGGGTTTTGGGATGCTGGGAAGCCATTGGAGCAGTTGGTTTGTCAATTTGAGCATTGTAAGACATGTTTTTGAGCACTTTTTGAGCAATTAATAATAATGATCCATTGGAAGCTGGACCAGGAGATGTAGCCCATAAGAGGGGTGAACTCCTTTATCAATTGCTGTGCACATGTGTTTATGCTCAATGCTTATGCTGCTGTCTATGTGTATTTTACATAAGTAATACTTAAATTATGTGTTGAAAATTGATCCTGTTGCTTTAAACACGTAACATTTCACTTGCAATAATTATTCAAGTTTTTCAAGTCTTCTTCATTTTTAGATCAAGTTGGTATCAGAGCACTGGTTTTGAAGACTTGATTGTTTGCAAGTTTTGTTTCTGATGCTCACAAGGTTGAAACTCACAAGAGG
>ML835644.1:0-10281 GCA_009831015.1 Picea engelmannii | reverse complement strand
AAAAAAAAAAATTTAATTAATTTTTTTTATACCATAATAAATTAAAAACAATTAATTTAAAAACCATAATAAATTTAAACAATTAATTTAAAAACAATTATAATTTTTTTTTTGAAATAACAAAGGGCGGGCACGCATGAAGCCCACGTGCTGCCCTCCTTTCTGCTATCTCTTCATACCTAACCCTAAAACCCTACACCTAGCTCTTCAAACCCTAAATGCATCCTTCTCTTCTGCCTCTTTCCTCTGCCGCCTGGCCATTCTGCTCTGTCCCTCTGCTCTCGGTGCTGGTGTTGGTCTGATCGTGGCTTGTGAGTATTATGCATTGGAGATTTCATATTCTTTGGTTAACTCTGCAGCTTTTGTTTTTGGTGTTTTTTTGTTTTTGTTTTTGTTTTAACTCGGCTGTAGCATGCGGTGATGAGGTGAAGTGAGACACAACCTTAGCTTGTGGCTATATGGTGTTGCGTATAGTGTGGTTGTATGTTATTGTTTAGACGAAGTGTGCCTCAAGATACCTATTTGTGTTTGGTGCTGGCTTGTATATTGTTTCCTAACGTGTATTGTGGATGCATGTAGCTGGAGCGGGAGCTAAGCCTCCTCGCTAACTTTTCTCTTGGGCGTTGGATTGTATGGTTTATGTGTAGATTTTGCACCAATTTTTTTTTCCACGCGTAGTGTATAGTGGTTTCCCCATATGGGCTCCTCCCTTATTTAATGTTCCAACGCTTTGTGTTGTGTCTGGGTGCTTATTTGGTGAGCCTGCAGTCGAGCTTCGCTTTTCTGCTGCCATTTCGGCTCAAATTCGATCAAGGGTTGTTGGCACATTTTCACGAGAAAATGAAATCTGTGATTTGCAGACCGATTGTGCTTCTGGCGGGTCTCAAATGCCTGGATTGGCAAGCTAAATGGTGCTCAGATCTGTTCTGAATTGCCATGATTATGATATTTGGACAGAGAGCGATATGCAGGATTCGGTGTTCAAACCCTCTGAAGAGATGATGCGCCCTTGTTCCAGACCCAGTTTCATCTCGGTGTTGTTCTGGTCTCCTGGTTAAGCCCGAGAGGTTGTGCGTGGGCTGGAAGACATAAGAGAGGCCGCGTTATATTGTCCTACTTTTTTTTTTTTAGAAGGTTATAATAATAATAATATATGGGTGGATGGTTATGCGGAGGTCGCAGGTTCAACACTGATCGAACCTCTCTCTTGAAAGGATCTAAGCTCTGGATAATATATACTTAGCTGTAGTGGACATAGAAACCGACCAGGTCACAGATGTGTGCTTCAAGACGTTCGGTTGTGGTTCTGCGAGTGTAGAGAAGTGTTGTGCAAAATCAATGGCCCTTGTGGTCTCTTCCATGATTCGGGTGCTCGATGTTTGGCTGTCGATCTGTGATTGTAGAGACATGTTGAATGAAGAGGCTTGGTGCTTGCATGGGGATGTGGTAACTCCTGTTTGTTATGTGGGAATTTTATTTTTATTTGGTTTTATTAATTATTTTTTTTTGATAATTTTTTTTTTGTTTTGTGTTTATGTAGCTCCTCGGCCATGGCTGGGTGCTGCGTTCGGGCTGTGTGGTGCAAGAACAGGCTCGTGGGCTCCTTCCTTTCAAAGACCACCTCCTTTCCTTATCACAGCGACCACAGGCTCAGAGCACTCACTCCTCACTCCTCGCTTGGCTTCTGGCAGAAGGAGGCTTACGTTGACTGTTGGACTTGGAAAAAGAAAGGGTAAAGGGGTTACATGTTCTTGGCTCTCGGCACAAAAAGGTAAAGGCATCTATCTGTGATACTTAGTTATTAAAAGGCAGAAGGTTCCAGGTGAAAAGGTAAAGGTTGTATCTGTTGCTCTGTTAATTTTTCTGAAAATCCAATAGGCGGTTTGACTCTGAAGGGTCGCATAAGCCAGTGTATTGAGTTTAATATAATCAGCTGGAAACACACACCCAAAAGGATGAAAAAAGGGAACCTAGTCCAGGCAATCATTTCAGAAATTCTTCCATATCAACTAATGGCCAATAGTAATATGAGATTAGAGAAAACTCCTATGTTAAGCCGAATTCCAACATCAACGGAATAAACTTAATGCACCTATAGTGAACCCAGGCACATTCTACAGCCCAGGTGGAGAGGGTGGGATGATCCATCATGCTTATGTCCGTGCATTTATTCATTGAATCTAAATGGTACGTTAGGTATATTGAACATGGATACTAGCAAAATCCCATCTAACCCAGGTTTGATATGTCCCTAGAGATTATCAAGTTCAAAGATGCATATCTTCAATTCTTGCAAACGACCAACGTATCAAATGCTAAAACCCAAAAAAACAATCTCAACTCCGCAACCTGGAGGCATATATCATAACTGGATTCAGATGAGTTTGTGCTAGTTGAAGCTCTAACATAACCAACTCAGGCAAGCATCATTGGATCAAGCATTATAATACATAGATTCAATGCACTTACATAACATAAATTGACAACCATAACATAAAGAAGAAGAAAGAAGGGCAAGAAACACCGACCACTAAGAGTTTTCCAACCAGAAGGACTCTGAGCAGAAATCCACTGAGTGAAGCAGATGACTACAAATATTGATATCAACAACACCTTTGAGCGGTGATCCAGCATACTCTCATTTTTTTTGTTTGATGTTTTTGTTTAATTTTTGAAGATTTATATGTAAATTGTCTAGCATAATTCCAATCCCTGTTTCCTGACTTAACTGCAAAGTTTGACCATTTGTTGTTGATACAGGTAGAGGAGTTTGTATGAATAAGAATAGATGAATGCAAAAAGGAGTTTTGAAAAAAAATCTATTTATATATTTATTTATTTTTATGGGCAATTATAATGAATTTTACAAAAATGGAAAAGTGATTAAAGTGTCTGGTTTATAGTTTAACAATTTCTTATAAAAACAATACTAAGAAGCAGTTAAAATTATAGCATTAATATGTCCTATTCATGAATATATATACTAAAATCAATGTATACTTGGCTTACAGGTTAGGTGGAGGTGGCACTGGGACTTGGAGCTGGAACTTGGCCCTCGGGCCCAAATTTATCTTATTTTATCTAATTTCTGGGTGGGTACAATTCCATTTCTAAATTAGGTAGGCGGGTAGGTAGGTAGGTAGGCCCTTGGTTCTAGATTTTGATCCAGGGCTCTGATACCATTATGTAAGAACCTAATTTTAAATTAAGCCTAAAAATACTCATAAATTTAAATAGATAAAAATTACTTCTAATTAATTTCTTTCATTCATCATATAAGTAGCAGAAATTCATATAAGCAACAGAAATCTAAATAACAACATGCTAATAATTTTAAATAACCATTACATATTCATGAGAATGCGTACCTAAAAATACTTCTGTGTGATGCTAAATTCCCGACCTCTGAATGTCCTCCTTGCTGCTTTTCCCTGCTACTCTGTCCAACCTGTTTCTTTGACCGAACTGTGCCCCAAAACCGAGTTTTCCTCCCTGCCAACTAGGAAAAGAGCATGCGTGGCTCCCTAGCTCCAGGATACCATAAGGAAACCTGGCCCCCGTGCCCAAAACCCCCAGCAAACCGGTGCCCCCTGTACTGATCCTTCCCGAATAGAGAACTCAAACTCTCCCCCCAGCCAATCCAAGAGAACCCTAAAAAATAATCCCCCTCCTTCCGTAAGCCTCCTCCCCTCATATCCCTCCTTCACCACCCTTTATTCCTCATTTATTTCCTTATCTATACATTCATTATCTTATCCACATAGTTAATGCCTTACCCTATTATTTAATGTTTCCTTATCCTTATTTTTAATGCTTATTATCCCCTAGTATACGTAGATCATTTAATTAAACAATTAAATTTATTAACCCTCTTAAATTTATTACCCTGTTCATTCAATGCGATAGGTAATTAAATATTTAATTAATTAATTAATCAAAATTAAAACAATTAATTAATTAATTAATATTATTATGCCAATCTTTGTTTAGTTAATAACATGTTAGAAAAATTAATTACCTAATAAATTTTACTTAATAATCCCTAAGCATATATTCAACTAGGGTTGTTACAAGATCAGTGGAAGATGCTTCTAGGAATCCTCCTTGGTTTCTGGATGCCTGTAGGTCATCTTCATTTGTTTAACAAACTGTGCATGCATTTTCACTATCATGATTGCTCTCATAATTGGTGAAGTTGTCATGGTCACATGGTCTTATCACCATCTCATTCGTAGAGCCTTCCCCTACCTGCATCTTCATGGCTTGCAACTGCTCTTACAAATTTCAGTTCTCTTCCTCTACAACATGAAACAATGTCTTCAATCCAACATTCTCTGTTTGAAGCATTTGGTTGATCTCTTGAATCTCATTGAACCACAACTATTTTGGTGACCTTGCCATCCTTAGCTTAAACACCTGCAACCGGTATCAAGCCTGCTCTGATACCACATGATTTGAAGCCGTGGGTGATAAGTTTCCCATAATTGGTTGATTATGTCACTCCTTCAAAAGGGTTAGTTATAGATCGTTTTACTTGAGCGATTTTCAATTAAAGGTAAAGTTGAAGTCTTATGAGCTTGAATCCAAAGTGAATAAAAAACTTTTGTTTTTATCATGTGTTATATGTCATGCTTTCATTTAATATCCTATGTGCGGAAATTCATAGAAAAACAACATAAGACCATAAGACACATAATGGATATGACAATTCCCTTGATAATGGAGTTCACCCGATGTGGGCTACCTCTCTGGTTCATGCTCCAAATCTTGATCGATTTATTCTCCTCGTTGTAATGACGTCTCACCTTTACAAGTTGTAAGGCCAAAGTCCCTCTTCGGTGATGTCAACAAGAGATCGGAATGTGATTAGGAATGTATACAAGATTCACAAGTTCTCATGCTAGTGAGGCATCCATGATGCTGACATGGAAATCATTCCACCATACTCAATACATAAAAAGAGGAAGAATAAAAGATGACCCCCATCAAATGCCTTAGATCTGCTGCTCAGATCCAAGCATAGATATGCAACCCATACCAAGATCCCAAAACCACGATATTTAGAACTACTTCATTGGCCACTTATCATGTAAGTGCCACAATTTCTCTGTCACATATAAATGATTGGTTTGATGTGGAAGAAGAGAATAAAAGAATAGATAGAAGGAATAAGCCGATCTTGTTGCCTTGCTGCAACCTCTCCATGCTCCTTCAGACCTGTAACATGTATGCTATGATGTAACATTTAATGAAAAAACAACATAATGAAAAGCATGCTTACATTGGCTTCTTCATAACTTAGCTTGCTGATCTAAATCTCTGCTGCAAAAACATACCTCACCATTGGATTCGCATCGTCGAATTACCTAACAATGACTGTCAAATCATCTCCATCGAACATAGTCACCTTCGGGTCTCCTCTGGCCTCTCTGCCTCGATCCACATGCAACTCCGCATTAAATGAATTAGACTCTGCATAAAAAATTGTGCCCTGCATGGCCTAGGTGGACTGGTGCATGCTCCCTCTCCCATGCATTAGAGAAAATGCACTTTTAATGAATAATGTGGCCAGATTACCCAAAAAGGTCGTTGGTCGAGTTGGTTGGCGTGTGTTTGTTAAGGCATGTGTATAGGGGGAGGTATTGGGGTCAAACCCATGGGACTCCCCAATTTGGAGTGTTGTTATAACTATGGAAAAAATGGTGGAGGTTTTGGTGATGCTCTAACCCTGGCGAATATGCCAGATATGGCAGGACCGTACCAGATTTGGCGGGGTCCATTAATAATATTCTTTTTGGATTTTTGGTCACGGGCCCTCCTTGTGCATTTCGAGGGTGCCACGTGGCACCCTATGATTGGGCCACGTGGAACCTAGCTATTGACCCTTGTTTCCCAGTCATCTTCCATGCATCCATGATGTCATGGTCATGTTGTCCCAGTCATACATTGCCACTTGTCACGCTTTCAATAGGCCACATTAGCATGCTGACGTCACTGCCACTATGCCTGCCACGTCACCTGCCACGTACTGTACGGATGCCATGCCATTTTCCATTTCTGGTAAATATGCCATGTCATATGCCACTTCTGGTATGGATGCCATGTGGCTGTAAGGACTACCACGAGGTGCTTTCCGGTTGGTCCGTACATTGACTGAAAAAGTCCAAAATTGAGTGACACGTGGTAGCCTCTAGTGATGCCATGCCACCATGATGATGTCAGCATGACACATGTCACCTCCTGTGCATTGCACATGTTCTATATGGATGATGACTTCATCCGTACGAATTCTAACGTCAACAGTACGAATGCTGGCTCATCCCCTACTGACTGGGCTAGGTTGACCAAACTTTGACTATGAATATCTTTCATCCACAACTTTGATTGACAAGATGTTTGCGTTGTTGGAAATATTGGGACGCGTTCTTCGTGATCATGTCATTTTCATGGAGTTTTGGGAACTCCAAATTTTTCCCCTACTCTTCCAGTTGAGGCCATTCTGAGCCTCCTGAGACACTTCTGAAATTTTCATGATGTCCCCTAGATCCATTTGGATCATCAGGTCTTCCAAAATATGTTAAGATTGTCAGAGCCAACATTGACCTCCAGAGGAGAAGAGTTTAAGAAGTTCCTAAAAAATCATGATAATGGGTTGGACCTCTTTCCCGAGTTCCTTGAAGACCCGATGAAAAATCCTGAAGATATCACAAGCTTCCATGTTAGTTCATCTAGAAATCCATTTTGGGAAATTTTCCTGGTTGTTTACAAGAATAACGGGACAAGAATCCACAACAATTATTTCCTGCATGGTTCTTTATATTTTGTATTTCACAGTCAAGGAAAAAGCCATTTTTTATTGTGGGAATCCAATTTCCATTGAAGTATGTTCCCAATTGTCACGCTTAAAAAAGGAGAATAAATTTTATATGTCATCCTACTTGGTTTTCGCAATAGCGCATTGCTGTTTGTTTCCAAAACTTTCTATGTCCAAGAAGGTAAACTGGGAATTCGACCCAGTAACCTTCTAGTACCATGCCTTGTGGAGGCACAAGGCCTCCCACTATTTTTATGAGGTTTTTAATGAATTTGTCTCTGTTTTCAATGATTTACTGTTAATAAAGGATACTCCCCGCATGTATGACCAGGCAACCAAGTTTTTGGATCAGAAGGGGGCACTTGAACAAATGGAAAATTATAGTGTGATAAGGATTTTTGGCTCCAAGGAAAATCCTGCTTTCCTTCCATGTCACATTATGGACATAATGTTTGTTACAGAAACAGGAAGGCAATAAAACTACCGGTTGCATCTATTCCATGACAATAGAAAAAAAAAGTTCATTCCTTTGCCTTGGAAAGTCGGGGACTTCGTGTTGAGGAACACCAACAAAATTGACGAATTCGCATCCCATTTCAACAACTTGAACCTAAGATATGCTGAAAGGATAAGAGGGTTCGACCCTAATGGGATTTTTTTAGAACATTTACTAGCAGTTGGCTTCAACAATTATTTTTTCCAGAGACGCCTGAGCGAAAACACAGAAAATGACAACAACACACCTAATTTTGACGCTGATGATCTAGAGACATTACAAAGCACCATTGAATTGTACAAACAATAGGGAAAAGGCCCCGGTGATAAGAGTGGTCATTCCCCGGCTACCACTCCCAAGAGTATGACATCCCAGAGCATCGCTCCAATGAGCCACCCTAGTAAGAAAGAAGCCCATAATTCTTCAAACAGAGGAGGAGATAAGAACCCTCCTCATGCTAAAATTGATAGTTCTCACAAGCTTCTTGTGAAGAAGAAGAGAAAAAAAATTGTAGGGCAAGCGAAAGAGCCCAAACTTGAGAGTGAAGACATGGAACTTGAGACTGATATGGATAGTGTATTCTACAATGTTGATCAGGCCGAGGATGCCATCCAACATAGTCCCCCAATGGAAATAGCTGAGACTGAATTTTTTGATTAAGATGAATACTTCGTATTCCAGAGCGGTTTTTTTATAGCGAGTCTAAAAATTTAATTATTGAAAAGAGAGATGTAAGAAATAAGAAAGGGAAATCTCATTCAGAGATTAACCTTGGGAACATGTGGCCATCCCAAATCTCCCAACTTCACTGAGAAATCGAAGATGCTCTTGATGATTCCATTGGAGGCATTGAGGTCGAGAATGCCAGACTGAAGGACCAAGTCCAGGAATTGGAGGAAGATTTGATTCCTATGCCATTGCTTGTTAGTCCTTTAGCAATATCCATGCTTTCCACCCACGCAACCAAGTTAAAAATATCCTCTAGCCTCCTCGCATCGTGTAGAATCTATGTGGATAAGAATATCAAGAAAAGAATGGAGTTGATTTACTAAGGCCTGGGAAAAAACACAAAGTATGGATTCCCTTGGAACGAGGGCACATGCTTTGCATGAACATTTCCAGGCGGATTTTAAAAATGAAGAACATTTCTATATAGACACGGTCATCCCTTTTGGTGTCCATGTCACCAACATGACAGATATGAGAAGAAGACAAGAAGATCTCCCCTCCCCAAATCGGATCACTCAATTAAATGCATGCTAGAAAGAGAAAGTGAAGAACCTGCATCTCATTGTCCAGTCATGTGAACAAGCCATATCAAAGAAAGAAGAATTATTCAGAAGGCTGACCGAAATAGACTTAGCCAGAAGTACTAATGAGGTCCAAGACCCCAACTTAATCGTCAACTCCTTTCCCTTAACTAACAAGCCTTCGATGAATAGGTTGATATTTTCAAGGGGTTGTCTTTAGAAAAGTTTTACAACATCCTTGAATGTGGTGAAGATGACATGGACAACTGGTTAGTGGACTATTCGATACAAAATGAAGAAATTGATTAGGCTCTGCATAATCTTTCTATCTATCTAAGGGAATTAGAAAAAGATATTTTCAACATAAAAATCTGGGATGAGATCAACGTGGCCCCCTTGAGAGGCTACATTGAAAATGGCTCCAAAGGGAAATCAAGAAGATTGGCAATGAAGGGAAATAGGCAGTTGGCACGATTCCAATAGTTGTCAACAAAAACAATAAAAAGGCATCAGCAAGCAAATAGAAAAAGGGGAGATATATACCATCAATGTAAGTCTATATTGATCACATCCTGTTTTTTTATCAATCCAGTTATTCCACCTTTTTAAATAGAAATGTCTAACCAAAGACTGATACCTTCCAATTTCTTCTTTTCAGGTCTTGCTCTCTACCGTCGCCCACTTCTTCTTTCTACAATCCTATTTCTTGTACATATTTCTTTTATAGTCTGTGGGAGCCCCAATCCTAGTCTATATGACAAACACATTTAAATTTCTAGGAATATGTAACAGACAATATTATTTTTTGATATATTTCAAATAAAACAATTTTTATCTCCTTTTATATTTATGTGCTCAATTTTTTTTTATATTCAACTATGTTGAATGTCAATAGATTGTGTTTATTTAATTTGAATGTTTAATGTGTGTGATTACTGGTCCTATTTTCCAGGAACCTTTATTTAAAAAAAAACATTTTTATCATTTTTTATTGCTTCAAGTCATTGCGACGAATATTCTCTAAGTCCCACAGTTGAACTATAGATGCGACATGAAAATCTTATAGAGGAGTACCACACCTATAAGAACACAGTAGGATTAAAAAAAATATATAGTTGTTTCTTTGCCACCGCATATAACTCTATTTGTTCTGACACATATAGACACACACAAGACATATGATCTATTTAAAGAAGTGACGATGAAAATTGTACTTAACTCTAACCAGTTCGAAGTATACAAAAATCGTTATGAATAAATTTCATAAATACATTTAAGAGATAAAACATGCAAGGTAGGAATGAAAATTTCAAACTGGTAAAAAATAAAAGCAAGATGGATTATATACTTTTAAAAACTAAATGGTTTCAATGCCAGAATTGATCTAAGGGCCACGTGTCATTTCCTGCAAGGATACCACCTGTGCTTCATGATGCTTGCCACGTCTCAACTGTAGTTTACATTTTCCTCCGGTACTTTTCCCCCATCCCTGTGCATTTATTCCCAATTCAACCTGGCAGGGACTACGTTGCCATGAAACACTTGTTATGGCTAGAGGCACAAAACGATATTTCAATGTCCAATTTAAGTAATATCTCTCTCTAAATCATTTGAGTGGTGTGTGTGTTTCTAAGGAGATGTGTAATTATTTCCGTAATCAAGAAGGAGTTGACATGTGACATATATATTTTCTCATATTTCTATTTGCAACTTATTCCATA
>ML835642.1:70040-82322 GCA_009831015.1 Picea engelmannii | reverse complement strand
TGGATGTCTCTATTACTTTAATATTATTTCTCTTGGGGTCGATCTCTCTCCTAGGGTTTTCTAACATCTGTTGAAGGTTCTCTTGCTTCCATAATATTTTATTCTAAATCAAAGGTTACACATGGAGGTTAATACCTCCCGCAGTTACCAAAACATCAACATTCCCTCTTATCTAGGGATGTATTAACTAAGATGTTCTTCATGTAATAGTTTCAAACACATCCATCCATCTCACATGGCATGTGAAAGACTCACATGGTCTTGCAAACCAGTCTACAAGTAGCATCACCATAGCCACACATGCTATCTCATGATCAAACATATCATGCAACAAATAGCATGACCAAACATGCCATCTCATGATAAAACACATCATGTAACAAGTATCACCATCATAGCCACAGAAGATCTGTCATAGTCACACACATACTATCTGATGGTCATGTCACAGTCATGCATATGGGGTCTCAACATCCTTCCGGGATTTATGTCATCACGGGGCTTCAACTAGTTCATATAGAACTAGGCAACTCGCCAGCTCACACATAATATGGCATCTAGTTCATAAAGAAATAATAACTCATTAGTTCACACAGAATATGACATCTAGTTCATAAAGAACTAGTAACTCGCCAACTCACACAAAATTTGGCATCTAGTTCATAAAGAACTAGTAACTTGTCAGCTCACACGGAATATGACATCTAGTTCATAAAGAACTAGTAACTCACCAGCTCACACAAAATCTGGCATCTAGTTCATAAAGAACTAGTAACTCGTCAACTCACACATAATCTGACATCTAGTTCATAAAGAACTAGTAACTTCTGGTTGGCACACCAGGCAATTGGTCCACAATGACCAAGAATCTAATCACAAGGATTGTGCGATGTAGTGCACACACACTACCCATCTAGCCCAAGGCTAGGAAACACCTCCAACCACACAGGTTGGCCCACCAGCTTGAAAAGTTGGGTAACTCGCTAGCCCTGAAGGCTCGACATCTGTTGACCTTGTGTGAGGTCATGTTGACTGGTGCCACAGTCAGTAACATGCGTACAAAACTATTTCACTGGAGTAGCAATGCGTACTAGAATTTTTCACTGGAATAACAATATCTCAGCGTACCAGATTATTTCATTGGAGTAGCTATGCGTACCAGACTATTTCACTGGAGTAGCAATATCTTAGGGTACTTGACTATTTCACTAGAGTAGCTATGCATACCAGACTATTTCATTGGAGTAGAAATATCCCATGTCGCGTTTGTAACACATCATACCCTATCACAAGGGTACGTCCTTCTGGATCACACCAAGCTTGTTCCTGAAGTACTTTATCTTCACTCTTGACAGAGGCTTGGTCAACACGTCTTCTATCTGCTCATTTGTAACGACACACTAGAGCTTCACTGCTCCCTTCTGCACCATATCTCTGATGTAATGGTACCTGATCTTGATATGCTTGGACTTGTCATGAAACACTGGGTTCTTTGACAACATCACACAACTCTGGTTGTCACACCAGATACAAGTCTCCTCTAACTCAAGATCAAACAATTCTGAAAGCAACTTCCGAAGCCACACTGTTTCACTGCTAGCTGAACATGCTACTATATACTCTGCCTCAGTCGTACTGAGTGCCACACTAGTCTGCTTCCTATTGAGCCATGAGATCATAACTGATCCCATACTGAAGCAACATCCAGATGTACTCTTCGGGTCTGCAACTCTACTGACCCAATCCGAATTAGTAAATCCTTGCAGGCTTATCCCACGATCTGAAGAATATCTGAGTCCATAGTTAATTGTACCTTTCGGGTACCTCATCACATGTTTTGTTGCAAACAAGTGAACATGTCTCGGCTCAACCATATATTGACTCAATGTGTTCACTGCAAAACATATATCTGGTCTTGTGTTTGTTAAGTATGTCAACGGATCAATCATCTATCTATGCATGGTGGCATTAATTGTCTTTGAATATGTATCACTCAATAACTTCAGATTTTTCACCATCGATGTAGGCATGGCCTTACAATCCATCATTCTGAATCTCTTCAGAATCTCTACAACATATTTTCTTTGGTTAAGGAAAATCTCACTCATTCTTTGCCATACCTCTAGACCCAAGAAATAATGCATCATACCCAAGTCTTTCATCTCAAATTCTGTAGCAGGATTCCTCTCGGACTCAGCGATGAGATTCTTGTTCCCTGTTAGAAATAGGCCATCCGCATATAATAGTAATATCATTGGTTCACCATCTACAACCTTGTAGTAAAGGTTGGAATCTGCTTTACTCTTGGTAAATCCCAAGTTCATCAGGGAACTGTCTGATCAAGCATATCATGCCCTGGGTGCCTTCTTACACCCATACAAATCCTTCTTCAATCTACATACATGATACTTCTTCTCATGTATCTTGTGGTTGTTCTATGTACACTTCTTCTGGCTACTGGAGCAAGTGTTTTTCCATAATATTATCCCTTTTGTTGGGAGAATCATCTGGCCATAAATCAAGCTCTGTACATCTCTATATTGTTATCTGCAACATGCTTGATCATGTAGATCAACTTGGAAGTCAGAACTGACTTCCCTTCTGGTCTCAGAATCATGGAAAATATCCATATCCCAGTCCTTTTGATTCACTTCCTCCTCTTTCACTGTATAAAAGTCTATTGAAGCAAGGGAATCCTTCTAGGAGATCTCACATCTCCTAGAAGTATCTGAGGCTACTATCTAGCCTCCTCAACTCATGGCATCTGTCTGTCAGTCTTAGAAGACATCTCTCTCTCCCATCATAACTTAAGGAGGAATACTTTTTGAATGAAAGTCTCTAGGCCACTGACTCTCTCTGAGATCGAGCTCACTCTGAGTCTCCAAGCTCCCTTTGAAGCTTGACTTCCTTGGAGTCTATATAATCTTCAGAGCCATTTGCTCCCTCTGTGTGTGATGATTTCATCTGAAGTATCCTATGAATGGTCTTGGGGAGGCTGCTCCTCCCTACTAGATTGTAAGGGATGAATCCCTCTAAACTCTAGCTCCTTGGTGCGACCTCCCGATCTTGGATCGTTAAGGTACTGAGTCAGAGCGACTCCTTGGGTCCCTGCAGTACCCGAAATTACCTTACCCACACACAGAGAGACCTATTCCGCAAGTGCCCACGGCTACGACCGTGGGCTTATCCCTTCACGGTTCAGACTTCGGGGATTCTCGAATCCTTTCTTCACTCCTTCTCGAAGCGCTCAGCTCCAAATCTCTGAACTCACGCTGCGCGTCTCCTTAGATCCGCCAACCCCACACTGGTTCGGGCTTCACGACTCATGAAACTCTAGGCCTTTCTCCCACAATCTCCAATCTCCCGATTTCTGAACTCTTTAATCCCGTTGCCACATGTTCTCTTGCGATCAACGGTCAGAATTTAGTCGCGACTTCGGACTGTGCGATCTATCTTCGTCAAGTTTCCAACTTGCTGGGCTCACGAAGTATCAAAATACTTCACGGTTCTCCTCCTTGTAACTTTACCAGATCTAAATGTCTGGAGTCGTTTGCTTCCCTCTGAGAATGAATCTCACACTCACTAGTTTTTGCGAGAAATTCAAGGATTCCTCTCGTAGATTTCCACCACTCTCCCTCCCGAGCTTTTCTTCTTTGAGTTGTTCCCCTGAACAATCCCTTCGACCCTCAGTCAGATTTCTGGTCTGTGCACACTTTGCAACAAACTTTCATTCACACTCACCCCTCTGTGAATGATTTCACACTCCTTGCGACTGTCGATGCACTCCTTGCAGACAAATAAGTTCCACTATCCCTCTTGATCTTTCGAGTCTGAAAAACTCTATTCTGCACTCCTTGCATAAGTCAATGCACTACTGGCATATGTATAAGTTCCACTATCTTTCCTTCCTGAGCTTTAGAGTCGAAATAGACTCAGTCACGCACTCCTTGCGAACACTAGGCAGACCTTGCACCCACTCACAGAAAAGAAATACCTGGGACTTGTCTATTTTCCACAATAACTCATACATTCAACAAAGCAAATGCAGTCATGGATTAAAGAATGGAAATAACAAAGAATTAGGAAATAACATAAACTCTACCATTCATTCAGTGAGATATACCCATACACACATTTGGGACAATATCTCTGTTATATTCATCTAACTGAAACTTACATGCATTCATACAACTTTCTCTGCATCTCTCAACTCTTAGCTTACAATGGTGATCTACACATACTAGATTCAACAACAACTCAACAACCACTACTGGGCAATATATTACAAAGATTTATACAAAGAGACGCTCTTCGAGCATTCCCTCCAACTACTCTACGCTATCTTAAATGGAATTAAAAGCTATCAACTTCTCAACACCTATTACAATAAATACTGCATCAGACAGATAAGAGTGCAGCTCCAGATCTGTATTGAGATCCGATCCATAAATCAAAATACGTTCCCCCATCAACCTGTCGTGATGGTTCAACCTTCAAATATTTAAAGACATTTATAACTCAAAAGTTCTGTCAGATATCTCATTAATACATTGATCAAATTGAAATTCAAAATATTTCAAAATGTGTGCCCAACTGTCCTCCATGCTTGTGCTTTTGCTGGCGATGCTCCTGCATCATACTCCCTTGGCTGAAAAATTCATGGACTCCTGTCCATGAGCTCTTGCACCGATCTTCCATGCCTCTGGATCTCTGCTTCATTAACCCAGTTGGCATCTTCTGCTGGTCGTCCTATCCATTTCACCAAGTATTCAAAATACGTCTTACTTCTAGTCTTCTTACCAACTCATTGGTCCATAATCTTTTCCATCTGCGGATTTTCTGCTATAGGCATTTGTTTCTCCCACTGGATCTTTCCTTGATCTTCAACTCTTTCAGCTCCATCTTCCCTGTAAAGGTACATGTCTACACTGTTGAATATGGGTGATATACCCACATATTCCAGAAGCTCTAACTCATAAGCATTCTCGCCGAATCTTCTCAAGATTTTACATGGTCCTATCTTTTTCAACTTCAGTTTATTATATGTACCCCTTGGGAATCTTTCTTTCCTTAGATGTGCTAGAACTTGATCTCCAACTTCAAATTCAAGCTTTCTCCTATGTTGATCAGCTCTACGCTTGTACTCACTGCTAGTCTTTTTCAACTGCTCCTTGATCTGATTGTGAAGTTCCTGCATCTCTGCAGCGAAATCTTCTGCTCCCGCGCTTCTAAACTCACTTTGCTTCAGATATCTTAACTCTGAAACTCCTTTCAGATTCATTCCATACACAATTTGAAATGGACTTTTCCCAGTGCTTCTGTTTACTAAGTCATTATATGCAAACTCGACTTGTGCTAGAATCTGATCCCACTGACTATGGTGTTTAGTGACCAAACTCCTTAGCAAATCTCCTAGGCTTCTATTCACCACCTCGGTCTGTCCATCTGTTTGTGGATGATATGCAGAACTGAAAGATAGCTCTGTCCCCAACTTTTTCCACAATGTTCTCCAGAAATGACCAACAAACTTGGTATCCCTATTTGAAACTTTACTCCTAGGCAATCCATGGAGTCTTACAATCTCCTTGAAAAACAAGTTTGCAACATGTGTTGCATCATTGGTCTTCTGGCATGGGATAAAGTGCGCCATCTTCGAAAATATGTCCACCATCACAAATATGGAATCACTTCCTCTTTGTGTTCTTTGCAATCCCAACACAAAATCCATGCTTATCACATCCCAAGGCCTCTCTGAAATAGGCAATGGCTGATACAATCCAGTGTTTTGTTTCTTCCCCTTGGCGTACTGACAAATCTTACAGTTGTTCACAAATTTCTTCACCTTTGCCCTCATACTTGGCCAATAATATGAACTGGCTACTTGGGCAAATGTTTTTTCATGGACGAAGTGTCCGGCTAGACCTCCGCTATGCTTTTCCTTCAACAAATTCTCCCTCATCGAGCATCTGGGTATACACAACTGGCTGTTAATGTTTAATTCATTATTATAGTTCTTTGCATTTCAATAGATAACAATAGTATAATACAAGATCACTGAGAAATACACAATCACAAGAGACACAACATTTATCCTGGGAAACCCTCTAGGGGAAGAAAACCCAACAAAACTTCCTTATTATAGATAACCAATACAATGCCAAGAGATAACTTAAGCTAATACAAAAGATCCTCTCCCAAAGATGCACCACTCTCTCTCTCTCTCTCTCTCTCTCTTCTCCAACTGCAATTTCGAAACTTGTCTCACAATGAGAAAGTGAGGTGTGTGTCTAAGTGAGGCGCTAGCCTCCTTATTTATACTAATCTGGCACGTGTGAAGTGTCTCTTCACTGGCAGGTCCGACTTCTTAATCTGGGTGGTTATAACCACCTTTATTATATTTCAGGGCCTCTTTGATATATTTTGGGGCCGACTTATTTTTTTGCCTTTAACAATTACATTATGACCAATCCGCAAAAGGGGATTTGGTCCTTTTACAATAGCCGACATGATCAATCCATAATGGGGATTGATCCAATGAATAATATATCAAATAATAATAAGAATACACTTTGTAGTTACATTATTTCAACACTCCCCCTTAACAAGAAGGGTATTCTTCAACAACATCAGGCAAGAGAGAGAGGACAACATCATCAACATCATCAAGTGGGTGAGAGGACAACATCATCAATATCATCTTGGAACACTGACTGGCATATCTATAAATCATCGGAAGTTTTCTTCATCGACAACATCGTCATTTTCAAAGGAATGCAATCATCATTTGCATCAATATGTATTAGTATAAAACTGATACATTATCATCATCACAGCACGAGACTGGCTCATCATAATACATGACTGGATTTACGTCACAACTGTCAAGCTATACGCTCAGTACTTGTCTTGCTTTACGTCACAACAATAAAGCTGGAAGTAAGATACTAGACTGGCTTTATGTCACAACTTTTCAAGCTAGAAGCACAGTACTAGTCTCATCTCAACGTCTTGCTTTACGTCGCAACACTTAAGTTGGAAGCAAGATACTAGATTGGCTTTACGTCACAACTGTCAAGCCGGAAGCATAGTACTAGTCTCATCACATCGTCTTGCTTTACGTCACAACCATCAGGTTGGAAGCAAGACATTAGACTGGCTTTACGTCACAATTGTCAAGCCAGAAGCACAATACTAGTCTCATCACATCGTCTTGCTTTACGTCACAACCATTAGGTTGGAAGAAAGATACTCGTCCTGCTTTACGTCACAACAATCAAGCTGGAAGCAGGATACTAGACTGGGTTTACGTATAGCTTCTCAAGCTGGAAGCATAGTTCTAGTCTCATCACATTGTCTTGCTTTACGTCATAGCAATAAGGCTAGAAGCAAGAGATGTCTTATCACAACAACTACTCCCCCTTTCGAGGAAGGTCCTTTGGGACTATACCAACCTTATCTCGAAAGTTCTCAAACTTTACACGAGATAGATGCTTGGTCAACACATCAGCAACTTGTTCATCCGTGTTAACGTACTGGAGCTTTATGGATCCTCTCTGCACCATGTCACGGATATAATGATATCAGATCTCTATGTGCTTTGACTTGTCGTGGAATACATGGTTCTCTGTCATCTTTATGCATCTCTGGTTGTCACATAGGATCGTGGTTGCTTCCATCTCTAGGTCAGATAGATCGGTCAACAACTTTCGAAGCCATATAGCTTCGCAGTTGGCAGAACATGCAACAATGTATTTTGCTTCCGCTGTGTGGAGAGCAATGATGGATTTCTTTCTACTCTGTCATGAGATCATGGCTGATCCCATACTGAAACAACATCCTGAAGTGCTTTTCCTGTCATAAACACTTCCTATCCAATCTGCATAAGTATATCCACTCAATGTGAAATCATGATCTCCATCATAGCTAAGACCACAATCTATTGTACCCTTAAGGTACCTCATCACATGTTTTGCATTCACTAGGTGAACATGTCTGGGTTCTACCAGAAACTGACTCAAGGTGTTCACGACAAAACAAATGTCTGGTCTGGTGTTCGTCAAGGACATCAACGATCCAATAATTTGTTTATACAACGTGGCATCAATCAATTCTGACGAAGTGTCGACCAATAGCTTCATCTTCGCTTCCATGGGTGTATTCATGGACTTGCATTCCAACATGTCGAATCTCTTCAGGATTTCGACTGCATACTTCCCTTGGTTAAGAAATATCCTCTCTGGACTCTGCCATACCTCAAGACCCAAGAAATAATGCATTAGGCCAAGGTATTTTATTTCAAATTCTGAGGCAAGTCTCTTTTTACATTCAATGATGAGCTTTTCTTCTCCGGTTAAGAATAAGTCATCCACATATAACAGTGATATTACTGGCTCATCGTTCATAACCTTGAAGTAGACGTTAGAATATGCTTTACTCTTGGTAAATCCAAAGCTCGTCAGGAAACTGTCTATTCGGCCATACCAAGATCTAGGAGCTTGCTTCAATCCGTACAATGCTTTCTTCAATCTGCAGAAATGAGACTTACTGTCTTCAACTTCAAATCCTTGAGGTTGCTTTGTATACACTTCCTCTTCTATGACACCATTTAGGAAAGCTGTCTTTACGTCCATCTGGTGCAACTTCCACTTCATCTTAGCTGCAAGGGCTATGATGGTTCTGATCGAAGTGTATCTGGCTACAAGAGCGAATGTCTCTTCATAGTCAATGCCTTCTTTTTGAGAAAAGCCTTGAGCGATGAATCTTGCTTTATACTTTTCAATACTTCCGTCAGCAGCATGTTTTATTTTGAAGAGCCATTTGGAGGATACCACGTCTTTACTCTTCGGTCTGGGAACTATTTGCCATACATCATTCTTTATTATGGATTGGTATTCCTCTGTCATGGCATCTGCCCATTCTTTCATCTAAATGGCTTCTTCAAAGAAAGTAGGCTCCTTCTCTAGGAGGTCACACATAAAAGCCGTATAACTGGAGAATGGCTTTGGTCTTTTCACCTGTCTCGTGGTTCCTTGGGGAACACCATACTTCTCTCCATCTTGAATGAGCTCTCTAGCCCAAGATGGATTTATTTTATGGAGGATCGTCATCTGAGGTGGTTCTTGAAATTCTACTATATCATGGTCTTCTGGAATTTCCTCATCAGGGGAAACTATGCCTTCCCTTACTGGTTCTGTAGCTCTAGGAACCTCCCTCACTGATTTTGCAGTTCTGAGGATTATGGATTCTTCTTCACGTACTTCTTCACGCTGGCATCTTCTCGATTTCTTGAGTGATGCATCTTCATCAAAAGTCACATCCCTGCTGATCTCAATGTGGCGGTGACCTGGTATGTAAATTCTGAAGGCCTTGGATACCTCACAGTGTCCCACAAATATTCCCTTCTTTTCTGAAGGTTCCAACTTGTTTCTCTTCTCTTTCGGAATATGTATAAAAACTGGGCAGCCAAATATTTTGAGATGGCTTACCTTTGGCTTCTTTCCGGTGAACATCTCTTCAAGGGTCTTGAACCCAAGTGCACTATGGGATAATCGGTTTTGCACATAAACGATTGTCATTGCTGCTTCTGCCCATAAGCACATTGGAAGATCTTGATCATGGATCATAGTCTTCACAACTTCCATTATCGTTCTGTTCTTTCGTTCAGCTACACCATTTTGTTGAGGATTATAGGGAGTTGTGAGTTCCCTCTTGATCCCAACATCTTTGCAGAAGCTCACAAACTCTTTTGAGGTATATTCTCCTCCATTATCTGACCTGAGTATCTTAATCTTTCTTTCAGAAAGATTCTCTATCAAGGCTTTGAATTCCTTGAACTTGCTGAACACTTCATCTTTAGATTTCAAAAAATATACCTAGGTATTACGAGAATAATCATCAATAAATGATACATAATATACATACTCACTAATGGAGGACGATGGTATTGGGCCACATACATCTGAATGAATGAGATTTAGGACTCCTTCTGCTTTGCTATCTCTCTTTGGAAAAGGGTTCTTGATGTTTTTCCCTTGTGCACATCCATTGCATACGCCTTCATGGTCAACCTTGAGTTCTGGTAAACCTGTGACCGCTTTGCATATGTATGGTAGCGCCTTGTAGTTGATGTGAGCTAATCTTCTATGCCAAAGTTCACATGAGTTTTCAATGGCGTGGGTCATGGCAGCGTCTGAGTGACTCTTTAGTTTATACAAGCCATTTTCTTCACTTCCAATGATGATTGCTTCATTTAAGGTTTCTCCTTTAGCCCACATAAGAACTTCTCCATCTATAAAGTTAACTTTGAAGCCTTTCTTTTCTAAAGATGAAATGGAGAGTAGGTTTTTAGTCAACCCTGGTACATATAGTACGTCCTTCATTTTTAGTGAATTCCCTGAATTCAGTTTGTAGTTTGATTCTCCCACTCCCTTGATGGAATATTGGTAATCACCTCCAAGTGTCACTTTCTGAGAAAACTTCTATTCTGATATACAAGAGAGAATGTTTCCTTGTCCCATCATGTGCTTGGATGCACCACTATTAATGAGCCAAGTGTCCTCTTTGTTAGAATATAGAAGATTGTGCTCGTTTTACCATTGACGATACCCTCGTTACCCAACCATAGGCCGAAGCCACCCTTCGAGCACCTTAACCTTGACTGAGAATTACTTCGAAAGCAAACCCTAAGCTAGATAGCCAAACAAGGTGTAGCGCATCTTCCTCCAAGGATAGCACACCAACAATAGTTGATTAGATAGTCCAAACCCTAGCCAAGAGATAGTCCAAGCCAACATTGAAACTGGTTGCTACAGTAGCTGCACCTACAACTCTCCTCCACACATGCACACCAAACTAGGAACTGCAGTGTGCACCAGTTGCTCTCTGCAATTCTGAGATATGAATGAGAACTGACACCCTGTATTTATAGTGGTGCTGCCAGATTTGCTGGGGCCGACTTCTCCTTCTGGATATATGTCTGTTCAGTATATTATTATTATTTCTGGCCGTTTTCTTCTCTTGGAGGCTAATAACCTAATATACTTCTTTAGCCGACAAAACTTCTAGGGTTATTAGCCAACTCATTAGGGTTTTCTCTTGCTTTTCGGAGTCTTCTATTCTTGTCAGGTTCACACGTGGAGGTATATACCTCCCACAACTACCATAATATTAACACTCCCTCGTAGCTAGGGAGGTATTATAGGTAATGGTCTTGAGCACAAAAACATACCATTCACCCAGTAGCATCAACATAGTTGTCTAGACTATCTCATGACTAGATCATGAGCATCACCATCACTATCAGTTGCATCATCTCTCGAGACCATACTTCATCTGAGTAATTAGACATGATGCTGGATAAGTTACTCACACCATAGAGTGATACACGAGTCATGCTCTGAACAATTTTCCGTCTGGAAAAATCTCTGTTCATCATTCGTCTGGATGATGATTATCTCCAACAAACTACATATAGTCTTCAAGGCAATTAGAACAAAAATAGAACACAACTGTGTCTATTCATAGTAGTACATAACTACAATCCAGTGGTACACTACCACACCAAGTAACACACAAGTACTTGATCAACAACGTATAGTCACGAACAGTGGAACATATCCACCACAATAGTCTTCATTTACTGTCATATAGTCTTCATAACAAACATCTGATAGCAACATGCATAGAAACAATGTTATGATATAAACTGAATCATTTGGGCCAATCTTGTTAATGTTTATGCCATTATTATAGTTCTTTGCAATTCAATAGATAAGAGGATAATAAGAACAAGATCACTGAGAAATACACATTCACAAGAGACACATCATTTATCCTGGGAAACCCTCTAGGGGAAGAAGACCCAACAAAAACTTCCTTATCATAAATAGCTTATACAATGTTCAAGAGATAACTCAAACCAATACAGAAAGTCCTCCCCAAGAGATGCACCACTCTTCTTCTCCTCTCTCCAACTTGTAATTGCAGCTTGCCTCATAAGAGAATGAGCAAGTGAGTTGTATGTTAGAAGTGAGGCGCTAGCCTCTTATTTATATCAAACTGGCGCGTGTGAAAGGTCACAATCTGGCAGGGCCGACCTCTCACTCTGGGTGGGTAAACCCACCTTTAATTAATTCTAGGTCTTCCATTATAATTGTTGGGGCCGACTTCTTATTCTGCACTTTGTAATTGTCCGATGACCAATCCGCAAAAGGGGATTTGGTCCTTATACAATTACCAACATGATTAATCCTCAATGGGGATTAATCCAATAACAATAATAAT
>ML835642.1:48167-63447 GCA_009831015.1 Picea engelmannii | reverse complement strand
TCTTCCTACACTAATCAAAGTGCACCCTGGAGAGAATGTATAACCCTAAGGAATGCTGAGTTTGGACCATTCCCCACCCTGGGCCATTCCTCCTACACTAATCAAAGTGCACCCTGGAGAGAATGTATAAACCCTAAGGAATGCATGTCCCTGATTGTTGAGCCTGGACCATTCCACACCCTGGGCGATTCCTCCTACACTAATCAAAGTGCACCTTGGAGAGAATGTATAAACCCTAAGGAATGATTGTCCGGACCATTTTCTTTGTTAACCACAAGAGGAAAATACTATCCTGCATCAACCTCCAAAACAAACCATTCCTCACGTTAACACCACAATGAGAAATCGTTGTCCGGCGAGGCGGGCCGGTCTTCTTGAGTAACCCTCAAGAAGAGAGACTGCCCTAGACCACTCCCCATGTTAACCACAATGGGAAGTCACTGTCTTTGATACATAACAATCAGACTACTTCCCATGTTAACCATAATGGGAAGTGATTGTCTGTCAGAAATCTCAATCCACTTTCCGAACAGGAAAGCATCTGTCCAAAATGGACTATTTTTCAATCTTGAAAATGAATGTCTTCAATAATGTTTTCAGTGCTCCCTCCTAACTTGGAGAGTCATTTCTTCCTTTTTCAATAAGAAGGAAGTTGTTTCCACGAGCTTCAGCTTGAGTACACAAGCTCTTTCATCTTAGATAGAAGCTTTACCAAAATGTCTTCTTATCTTCTCATCTGTGGAGATATGTATTGGAGAATCATTTTCTCCTTTTTGGACTTCATCAGGGATAATGTAATGCTTGATTTCAAATGTACTTTAGTCTGGAACATTGTGAAGGCTTCATGTAGATCTGAACAATATAGTATATCATAGTTGGAAAACTAGAACATATCCATGTGGCACTTCTTTTGTCATCATGAGATCTGATCTACTGAGTAATCATCTTGATGTTATAGGAAATCTTCATCATGCTTCTGCTGTGCACTGGAGGTTCTCCACCAAGTTATCTTCTTCTATTTGCATACAAGGGTCTCTTTCTGGTATGCCTCAAAGTCTTAAGATTGCTCTTCATACGCTCTTTATTCAATTTCTCTAGAGAACATTCTTGCATTCATTTGATGTAGAATTCCAACTCATGGATGTTGCAGATGATATAATGACTCATGTAGAGATAAGTCTGGTTTACTGGAACAAGTAATCATCATAGTCTTCTCACTCCATCTGGGAGAACCTCTAGTTCTAGATCTTCGCAATGCTTTCATTCATAAGTCTTCCATACACTGTTCTTCATCACAAATTTCAGTTCCTCTGCTTGATTGCTTTTATTGAGTTCATATTAGGTTGGTAATCTTTTGATTAATATTAAGACTGGTTGTTCTGGCTTTTCTTTCTTTCCATGGAATCTTCATGTTCTTCCTGATGTTTTTCTTTAGCTCTTGGGTTCATGGAGTTTCTTATAGATTCCAATGCCCTAAAGATTCCATTTCTTCTTTTCATCATAGAATCACAGATCTGGATGGACAACCAAGGATACTTTAAGGCTTCTCTTCGAAGAAGACTTCTTCTGAGATTGAACTGAACACATACTATCTTTCATGGTTACTATCATGGATATATACTTCATCATCTTCAATGGATCATAGGATTAGCTCCCTCCTATGATCATCTTCCTCATCTTCAATGTATGAATGCATATAATCAACTCCCTCCATCTAACAGAGTCCACGCTTCCATCTACATCCTTATTGTTTTATGTAATATATAATTTGGCTCTCTTGTCTAACAGAGTCTACGCTTCCGTCTTGTTGTCTTCTACAAAACATCATAAGTCTTTTTCCAATTTTCTCTCGATTGCTGACTTCTTTCTGTCTTTGCTTCTTCTAAGTCTCTTGTTTTGCAATAGCTTCCACATGATTTGTATTTCATCCTTTCATGTGTATTATCTAATAATATCCATTTTCATCTTGTTTGTTCTTCCATAGGTATAGTTATTCTTGGAACACATTATTTTCCAAGAGATAGATATACAAGATATGTACAGAGACGATGCAAACAAGATATGTACAAGAAATAAGAAGAGTGTTGTTACCTTTTAGAAGAAGAAGTCTCTTCCATCCTGCTTAGTCTTCTTTGAAGGTTCCTTTTCTTCGGCAATTGATGCTTCGTGTTTCTCTTTCCTTTTCTTTAGCTCAGGACAATGATTCTTGTAGTGACCATACTTTCGACAGTTGAAGCATTGTACTTCTGAAATGTCTTTCTCTTGATTTGGCTTCCTCCTTGAACCAAACTTCCTTTTGTTCCTTAAGTTCTTGAATATTGCTGTGAAGGCTTGATCATCATACTTCTTTTGGGGTTTCTCTTTTGCAATGATCCTTGATTCTTCTTGAGCACAACAAGTCCAAAGTTCTTCAAATATCGGATACTCCTTCTTTGTGTTCATGCTTGCGGCAAATGCATCCCATGTCTTGGGAAGACCATTGAGTACTATGTTCACCAATTCCTTCTCTGAGGTGATCTCTTCAATAGCTTGTAGTTGAACTCTTAACTGGGATATCCTTACAAAGTATGATGTTATGCTGTCATTCTCATTCATCTTCATGTCACATAGCTCATTCTTTAGACTCATAACTTGTCCGATGTTTCTGACTGAGAAGAGATTTGTTAGGGCATCGTACATCTTCTTTGATGAGTCAAGATGGGAGATGTAAGGTATCAAGTGGTCTTTTATAGAATCCACTATGATACTCATGGCATTGGTGTCAACATTTTTGAACTTCTCCATAGCTGCAACGTTCTGCGGTTCCTTCTCTTTTCCTTCTTCAAACTCTGGCTTCACGATCTTTCCTTTCACGATATCCAGTACTTTATTCTTGGCAAGGATGAGGTCAATCCTTGTCTTCCATGCTCTGAAGTTAGAGGCTCCATCTAACTTGTTCTCAGACTTCATAGAGTTAGTCATGGCTTGCTTGACTTGGTCAAACCCTAGATTTGACCAGAGATTCAAACTTCACGTCTTGGCTTGCTGAGAGTGTCAGGAGATGCTCTAGGCTAGAGCGCACTGATCTATCCAGAGATTAGGTCAATTCATTCACTTAAGGTGTCTCAACAAGAGGATTAGGGTTTCTACAACTGCTCCTGCTAGTAACCCTAGCGACAGTGTCTTGGAAGCTACTTCTACTAGTAACCCTAGCGACAGTTCCTCGTCGAGCTCAATATCCTAGCGGCTATGTTTCCTTCCAGCGTTTAGACTGAATGAAGGAGGTGTGGGCCCATAACCTGTTAGAATATAGAAGATTGTGCTCGTTTTACCATTGACGATACCCTCGTCACCCAACCATAGGCTGAAGCCACCCTCCAAGCACCTTAACCTTGACTGAGGATTACTCCGAAAGAAAACCCTAGGCTAGATAACCAAACAAGGTGTAGCGAATCTTCCTCCAAGGATAGCGCACCAACAATAACTGATCAGATAGTCCAAACCCTAGCCAAGAGATAGTCCAAGCCAATATTGAAACTGGTTGCTGCAACAACTGCACCTGCAGCTCTCCTCCACATGTGCGCACCAAACTAGGAACTGCAGTGCACACCAGTTGCTCTCTGCAATTCCGAGATATGTCAAATGAGAACTGGCGCCTTGTATTTATAGTGGTGCTGCTAGATTTGCTGGGGCCGACTTCTCCTTCTGGATATATTTCTGTTTAGTATATTATTATTATTTCTGGCCGACTTCTTCTCTTGGAGGCTAATAACCTAATATAAATTATCTTCTTTAGCCGACAAGACTTCTAGGGTTATTAGCCAACTCATTAGGGTTTTCTCTTGCTTTTCGGAGTCTTCTATGCTCGTCAGGTTCACACGTGGAGGTAAATACCTCCCGCAGCTACCATAATATTAACACTCTCCAGGTGTTACAGATCCCGAGAGGGCCGAGATTAAGACATGGTCTTTGATCTGCTCTCTTATCATCTTTGCAGGTGGCTCTTCATCTTCGACTACATGGGCATGGTGCCTCTTATGTTTTCTCTTGTATTCTTCTCGTTTGGCTGGACAAAATTTCACAATGTGTCCCATCTTATCACAATGGTAGCATTGTACAGATGAGTAATTTTCTTTTCGTTGTCCTTTCTTCTGAAATCTCCTTGGATGAGATTCTTTATTATTGAATTTGTTTGGCGGTTGAGGCTCTTTATGAGTCTCCTTTTGGAAGTAGGGTTTCTTCCTTCCTCTTTTGGTGTGAGTAGCTAGGGCTTGATCATGATCTCTTGCTAGTAGCGCTTCACGGTTAGCTACTCTTGTTTCTTCTTGGATGCATTCTTCCCATAGACTATCAAACTTCAGTTTCTCCGTTCTGGCACATATCGTTTGGATGAATGCATCCGAAGGTCTTGTGAGACCATTTAGGGCCATCATTATGAGTTCGTCTTCGTCTATGGTATCTCCAATCGCTTCTAACTGTTCTTTGAATTCTGAGATTCTGGAGAAATATTCCTGAATTGTTTCTCCTTTCTGCATCTTTGTATTCTTCAATTGATTTCTTAGATTCATCTTCTGGTTTATGTTCTTTCCTTCATATAGTCTGGTCAAGGCATCAAACATTTCTTTCAGAGTCTTCTTAGATGACACATAAGGAATCAGGTGGTCTTTGATTGAATCTGCAATGATTCTTTTGGCCCTAATTGTCTCCTTTTGATGCTTGGCTTTTTCTGCAGCATCGTCGGGTTCCAGAATTTCTCCTTTGACGAATTTTGCTAGGTCATTCTCTTCAAGAACGAGTCCAATCCTATACTTCCAGGCACAAAAGTTTTCCACACCTTCCAGCTTGTCAACAAGCTTAGTGCTTGCATACATCTTTTACCTGGAGCTAGGAAAATGACTGAAAAATGAAAATGCTCAAAATCACATTCTGAACTTACCAGGAGGTGCGCTTGGCTGAGGCGAGTAGCTTGGTGTGTTTGGATCTGAGAAAATCCAACTTTTTCTCCTCCAAACTTGATTTGCGGATTTCTGGACTGGTGCTTCTGGTTTTCTGGTACTCTGATACTTTTGGTATTTCTGGTACACTGGTTTTCTGGTACTTCTGGTACTTTGTGAAACTAGGGTTTCACTTTCCGAAAGATCTAGCCACTGAAAAGGTGTGCTGAGAGTGCCAAAGTAATCCTTTGGGGAGGGCGCACTTTTCTAGATGGTTTTAGGGCTGAAAAGCTTCACCATCAAAAAGCCCTAATTTGCATGTACGACAACAGTGACATTTTTCACTCTTGTGAAAGATGCTTTCTTCAGCTTGGCTCTAAAGCCATGTTAATGTTTAAGCCATTATTATAGTTCTTTGCATTTCAATAGATAACAATAGCATAATACAAGATCACTGAGAAATACACAATCACAAGAGACACAACATTTATCTTGGGAAACCCTCTAGGGGAAGAAAACCCAACAAAACTTCCTTATTATAGATAGCCAATACAATGCCAAGAGATAACTTAAGCTAATACAGAAGATCCTCTCCCAAAGATGCACCTCTCTCTCTCTCTCTCTCTCTCTCTCTCTCTCTCTCTTCTCCAATTGCAATTCCGAAACTTGTCTCACAATGAGCAAGTGAGGTGTATGTCTAAGTGAGGCGCTAGCCTCCTTATTTATACTAATCTGGCACGTGTGAACTGTCTCTTCACTGGCAGGTCCGACTTCTTAATCTGGGTGGTTATAACCACCTTTATTATATTTCGGGGCCTCTTTGATATATTCTGGGGCCGACTTCTTCTTTTGCCTTTTACAATTACATTATGACCAATCTACAAAAGGGGATTTGATCCTTTTACAATAGCCGACATGATCAATCCACAATGGGGATTGATCCAATGAATAATATATCAAATAATAATAAGAATACACTTTGTAGTTACATTATTTCAACACTGGCATCCCTTGAACAACAACCCATCCTGAATCAGGTATTCGACGCGCTGGCTTCTGTCTCTGAGTACATAATTCACACATGCTTCATATGCTTGTCCAAAGTCTGGATCACCGTGATACATTTCCTTAAGGTGTTCAAACCCCAAGGTTTTGATTTGAAATTCCTGTAGAATTAAAATTCTTTTGCTAAATGCATCAACAACTTTGTTAGCATTTCCAAAAATATGTTTAATGAAAAAAGTGAAATTTTGCATAAACTCTATCCACTTGACATGTTTTTGGTTTAACTTCTCTTGTCTGGTTATGAATTGCAAAGTGTGATTATCGCTATACAAGACAAACTCCTTTGGTACAAGATAATGTCTTCATTTATTCAATGCTTGGATTATGGCATAAAACTCTTTGTCGTATGTGGAGTATTTCTGTTTAGCTTCATTCAACTTCTCATTGAAATATGCAACAAGTCTGTTGTCCTGACTTAAGACCACTCCAATTGCAACTCCACTCGCATCACATCTTACCTGAAACGTCTTTCAGAAATCCGGTAGAACCAGAATTGGTTGCTCAATTATCTTCTCCTTCAATATGTTGAAGCTCCTCTCAACCTCCTCTGTCCATTTGAAAGACTTGTGTCTTTTCTTTATTGTATCCATCAACCTAGCACTAATTCCGCTAAAATTCCTGATGAAATTCCGATAAAAACTTGCCAACCCATGGAAGCTTCTTACCTCAAAGATATTCTTTGGTGACATACATTCTTTGATTGCTTTCACCTTTTCGGGATCCATCTTCAATTCATTTTAAGAAATAACAAAACACAAATATATGAGTTCTGTCTTCAAGAAAGAGGACTTTTTCAAATTGATTAACAACTTCTCTTGCTGCAACCTCCTCATCACCAATGCTAGATGTCTCAAGTGTTCTTCCTTACTTTTGCTAAACACCAGTGTATCATCCAGATATAAAATCATGAACTTACCAATGAAATCCCTTAATACTTCATTCATTACCCTCATAAAAGTGCTTGGGGCATTCGTTAAGCCAAACGACATAACAAGCCATTCATATAACCCCTCATTCGTCTTGAATGTTGTCTTCCACTCATCACCTTCTCTCATCCTGATTTGTTGATATCCACTCTTCAAATCTATTTTTGAAAAATAGTTAGCTCCACTCAAGCAATCCATCAAGTCATCCATCCTTGCAAATGGAAATCTATATTTGATGGTAATCTTATTTATGGCCCTCGAGTTCGTACACATTCTCCATCCTCCATCCTTCTTTGGACTTAATACAATTGGCACTGCACATGGACTCAAACTTTCTCTGACCAATCTTTTATGTAACAGATCTTGAACCTGTCCCTTCACCTCCTCATTCTCTTGAGGTGTCAATTTGTATGCTGCTTTATTTGGCAGGCTTGCTTTTGGTTTCAAGTCAATATGGTGACTGATGCTCCTGATAGGTGACAATGAGTTTGGCAACTCATCTACTACAATATCAACAAAGTTCTCTAGTAGCTCCTAAACTTCCTCAGACAAATCTTCCAATGAGGTACTAGCAAGGATAGCCATAGGTTTCCTCACTACAACAAACTGCATCTCCTATTCCTTCTTTACTTTACTCAGGAGTTCCTTCCCACCCATGAGAAGTATGCTCGCGCTGGCTTCTTCTTTCACATTCTTTTCCTCAATTGGCAACAACATGTGTGTCCTACCATTCTTCTCTAAGGTGTATGTGTTTCTCCTCCCATCATGAATAACATTCCTATCATATTGCCAGGGTCTTCCCAACAAAACATGACAAACATCCATAGGAATCACATCACACATGATCTCATCCCTATATCCTCCTATTTTAAAATTAACCAGGCATTGTTGATTAACTGTTACTTGATGACCTTTCTGCAACCATGCGACTTTGTACAGTGTCGGATGTGCAGTCGTCTCCAACTCTAGCTTCTCCACCATCTCTATGGATACTAAGTTGTCAGTGCTCCCACTGTCAATTATCACCTTGCAGACTTTGTCCTTTGTTTTGCAAGCTGTTCTGAACAAGTTGTTCCTCTGCACTGGATTTTCGGCTTCTGGCTCTTGCTTTAAAATAAGCTTCTTCATCATTAAGGACCTTCCATCCTCTACACCTTCTGCCTCAACATCTCGCTTCTGCGCTTCTGAGATGTGAGCTTCACCTCCTTTCTTCCTCTCGGGGCAATCCCAAGACATATGTCTTGTCTTTCTGGAGGCATAACACCTCTCTTCTTCTCCTCTGCCTCTTCCTCTACCTCTGGAAAAATAAATTCTACCACCATTCTGTCTTCCGTGAGAACTTCCTCCTTTCTCAGAGTGACTATGTGGCTTCTCTGCCTCGTCTTCGGGCTTCTGTGTTTTTTCCTGGGCAACTCCTTTGCCTCTGTTCAAGCTTCGACCTCTATTCTGCTGACTCTGCTTTCTAGCCAACTTCTCTTCTGCTTTCAGTGCCATTTGATATGTGTCCTCTATAGCCCTGACTGTCGTCATACTGAGTTCATCCTGAATTTTGTACCTCAGGCCATTAATGTATTTGGAAACCTTCTCCTCGTCTCTCTCTCTTTGTCCAACTCTAATGTTTAATTTATAGAACTCTTCTGTGTACTCCTTCATAGTCAATCCTCTCTGTCTCAGGTTTTGCATCCTCCTGAACAGATTTATTTGGTAATCCTTGGGCATGAATTTCACCTTCAACTTCGCTACCATTCGATCCCAACTCTTGATATTTTTCTTACCTTTGCTCCTTCTGTCGGCCTACAGTTCATCCCATCATAGCGCTGCATGTCCTTTCAGCCTAGTGACAACATGTCTTACCTTTTTCTCCTCTTCGACATCCTCATAGTCGAAATACTTGTCCATTGCTCGAATCCAGTCAATCAATTCCTCTGTGTCTAAGTTTCCTTCATACTTCAGGATGTCAATCTTCGCTTTGGCACCCAATTTGACAACTGCTCTCAACAAACGTTCTTCCGCAACATACTCAACTACATCTTCTGCTTCGACTTCTACATTTTTGATTTCTACCTCGATGATGTCTCCAACATCAGGCACTCTCCTTTGTGCTGTTTCCATGGCATCCAGCCTCGCACGCAGTTCTCTCATCTCCCTTTCCATAACTATGTTGGTTATAGGTGGGTCAACACGTCTTCTAGGTGGCATTGTGCTGACGTTTATCTCCCTCTCTACAGAAGTCAATTCTATATTCTGCTCTGATACCACTTGGTGCGACCTTCCGGTCTTGGATCGTTAAGGTACTGAGTCAGAGCGACTCCTTGGGTCCCTGCGGTACCCGAAATTACCTTACCCACAACACACAGACCTATTTCGTAAGTGACCACGACTACGATCATGGACTTATCCCTTCGCGGTTCAGACTTCGGGGATTCTCGAATCCTTTCTTCACTCCTTCTCGAAGCACTCAGCTTCGAATCTCCGAACTGACGACGCACGTCTCCTCAGATCCGCCGACCCCACAATGGTTCGGGCTTCGCGACTCGCGAAAGTCTAGGCCTTTCGCTCACAATATCCAATCTCCCGATTTCCAAACTCTTGAATCCCATTGCCATGTGTTCTCCTGTGATTCCCAAACTCTTGTTTCCAACTTGCCGGGCTCACGAAGCATCGAAATACTTTCCGGTTCTCCTCCTTGTAACTTTACCAGATCTAGCTATTTGGAGTCGTTCGCTTCCCTCTAAGAATGAATCTCGCACTCACTAGTTTTTGCGAGAAATTCAAGGATTCCTCTCCTTGAAGATTTTCCCTACTCTCCCTCCTGAGCTTTTCTTCTTTGAGTTGTTCCCCTGAACAATCCCTTCGACCCTCAGTCAGATTTCTCGTCTGTGCACACTTTGCAATAGACTTTCATTTGCACTCACCCCTCTGTGATTTCACACTCCTTGCGACTGTCGATGCACTCCTTCCAGACAAATAAGTTCCGCTATCCCTCCTGAGCTTTCGAGTCTGAAAAACTTTATTCTGCACTCCTTGCAGAAGTCAATGCACTACTGACATATGTATAAGTTCCACTATCTTTCCTTCCTGAGCTTTAGAGTCGAAATAGACTCGGTCACACACTCCTTGTGGACACTATGCACACCTTGCACCCACTCACAGAAAATAAATACCTAGGACTTGTCTATTTTCCACAATAACTCATACATTCAACAAAGCAATTGCAATCATGGATTCAAGAACAAAAATAACAGAGAATTAGGAAATAACAGAAACTCTACCATTCATTCAGATAGATATACCCATACACACATTTGGGACAATATCTCTGTTATATTCATCTAATTGAAACTTACATGCATTCATACAGCTTTCTCTGCATCTCCCGACTCTTAGCTTACAATGGCAATCTACACATACTAGATTCAACAACAGCTCAACAACCACTACTGGGCAATATAGTACAAACCTTTATACAAAGAGACGCTCTTCGAGCATTTCCTCCAACTACTCTACGCTATCTTAAATGGAATTAAAAGCTATCAACTACTCAACGCCTATTACAATAAATATTGCGTCAGACAGATAAGAGCGCAGCTCCAGATCTGTTCTGATATCCGATCCATATTTCAAAATACATTCCCCCATCAACTTGTCGTGATGGTTTAGCCTTCAAATATTTAAAGACATTTATAACTCAAAAGTTCTGTCAGATATCTCATTAATACATTGATCAAATTGAAATTCAAAATATTTCAAAATGTGCACCGAGTTGTCCTCCACGCTTGTGGTTTTGTTGGCGATGCTCTTGCATCACTCCTTCTGAGATGGTACTTGGTGGGGCCTCTTTCCTCAACATTGGTGGAGCCATATGCTCCTCATGATATGGCTCATCAATGGTATATATCTTTGCATCCTACAAAGTGTCACAGGACCATGTTGGTCTCTTCCTAGTTATTGCAATGATTCTGGGTAGGCCCTTCTGGCTCTACTCACTCTTCCTAATGATCTAAAGAGTTATACACTGAACTAGAAGGATCTGTTTGGTCATCTTTGGATTCTTTTGCTCCTTACAATCAATCTCCATAAGAGATACTCTCTATCTCACAAAATTTCCCTTCTTGCCAGAAGGTTTTAACTTCGTCCTCTTTTTCTTCGATACATGGATGTATACGGTCGTGTATACAACAACTTGTCTGGATAGTTTGCTCCATGTCTCAAACTATATACTATCTAATATGTTGCCTCCTACAACTGTCGCTATAGCTTCCCTCATAGTTATCACTTGTGACCTGCCCGAAACCAGACCAACAACAAGGGAAACAATAGACAAGAATAATACTCTTATAATAATAATACAAACAATAACGAGAACAATCGTTACAATAGCTCCTTCTCAGAGTCACCTTCCTGGAACAAGAGCCAAAATAAAAAAATACAGTAATAAGAAATATGAACAACACTCTTCTAGTGTTTTGACCAATCATTTCTCCATGGTAACCTTCCCGGAACAAGAAAACAAGAACAACAATTTTTCCATGGTAACCTACATGGAATTTACAAGATAACCTACTCGAGACAAGAGCAACAAGAACAAAAGTATTTCCAAGATAATAGCATTTTCATAAGAACATATCTATGTTAACAAGAATAAAAGACAATTTCATGATAATCAACATATCATTACCAAAGTGACATGCCTGGAAGCAAAACAAGAAGTGTCTCCTAGAGGAGATGTTAGTTGATATTGCAAACAAGTACAATAAGCATTTATATCAATAGTACTCACATGCTACCAAGTATTCATTGTATCTAGCAGTAATAAAAACTTTCAAGGATTGCTATCACAACTATAGTGTTTACTTGCAATGTAGAAATTATCAAACTTGATATGTGCAAATTGGAAACTTATCAATTTAATCAATCAAACCTAGAACATGGAGTCTTATCTTCAAGAATGATTGTTGTTTCTTTTCTTCCGGGTCTCCTTCACTCAAGATGACAAGTATTCTCTCCAACCTATCCCCTATACTAAGACAATATGCTTTCTTGACAAAAATTGGAGTTAGGGAATATAATGCAAGTAAATTCGAAAATCTCAACCTTAATTAACCTAATACTTCGACTAGAGTCATCTTATAACTTTAACTTTGACCAACGGTTAATATGATAATCATAACTTCAATAGATCAAAATACAAATAGATGTTCATAAGATCACAATAATGCCATAACAACTAGAGTCATATCAAAACAATTAAACCTGGAGCGCGTTGTTCCTCTGAATGTGTTGGATCTGAGATCCCTTTGGATCTACAATTGTTGTTTGGACAAAAGATCCCTTCTCCTGCAAATACCCTTAAGATAATGATACAATTTAAACACATACAAGTACGTACCTCCAGCAAGAGTGGCAAACAACAAGCTACAACGAATCCTAAAACTTCAAGGTGCTCCAACTTGCAATGTGAAGGTAGCTGAAGATGCGCTAGGGTAAGGCGCACTAGGAGAACCAAAAATTAGGCCCAATGTTTAACAGAAACTTCACTAGTCCAGAGGAACTACAACTGGTATTGCAATTGGCACTGCAACTGGCACGAAGCAACTGTAACTGGTACTGCAACTGCAACTGACATTGCATACCTAGGGTTTTATGAGGAAACCCTAATTTTTAATTTCAGAACTTTGGAGATCTAATTCGGGGGAAAGGTGTGCCCTACTTAGGCAACCTTCTTGATGGGTTCAATAAGTGCTCAACGAGCTTGACAATGGGGAAAACTTAGGATTGTTCTTCCAGTAGTTAGACTGTTATGAAGGAAACTAGCTCTGATACCATGTTTAAATTTTGGTGTGCTCGTTTAACCATAGACAATATCACACTATTGTCACTCAACCATAGGCACAAATTCCACCCCCGAGCACTTTAAACTTTACTTAGAATAATTCCAGTAAGCCTACTCTATAACCAACAGATAAACCCTAGCCAAAATACTGCTGCAACAACAACACAATAATCATATAAGGATAACGTACCTTATACCAAGAGAAGAACAAGAGAGATACCCACAATTGCTATACTACTCCATATTTGTGCCCCTTCCAGCTGTAGCTGTTGTTCCTAGACTTGCACACCTCTACTGCAACCGCAGTCTTCTAGACTTGCACACTTGCTAAGTGAGTGTGTAAAAATGAACTAGGCAACTGCCTATTTATAATAAACTGTCGAATTGACTGGGGGTGACTTCTCCTTTTGGATGTGTCTATTACTTTAATATTATTTCTCTTGGGGCCAACCTCTCTCCTAGGGTTTTCTAACATCTATTAAAGGTTCTCTTGCTTCCAGAATATTCTATTCTAAGTCAAAGGTTACACATGGAGGTTGATACCTCCCGCGACTACCAAAACATCAACACTTTGTATTGTCAGTTAGTTGGTAGCCTCTTATAATTGACTCATACCCATTCCTATCTTTCCTTTGCTGTTGGTCTTGTTTCTCGATATATGAAAACACCCCATGAAAGCCATTGGAAAGAAACTAAAACGATACTTCGATATGTCTGGGGTACAATTCAGTTCATGATACATTACAGTTCAGGGGGGACTCCTTTATTGGTTGGTTTCACTGATTTAGATTGGGCCGATGACCTTGATGATCAAAAGTCTACTGCGGGTTATGTTTTCAACCTTGTTTTAGGACCTGCCACTTGGGCCTGTAAGAAACAATAGGCTATTGCACCTTTTTCAGCAGAAGCAGAGTACCGAGCAACGGTAAATGCAAGTCATGAATCCTTGTGGCTTTGACAGATCCTTTCAGAGTTTGGATTCCAGCAGCAACGTCCGACTAGCCTTTGGTGCGATAATCAGAGTGCCATCAAGCTCGCCAAAGACCCAGTTCAACATCAACACAACAAACACATCGAGATCCACATGCACGTCATCAGAAATCTCATTCATGATCGAGTTATTGAAGTGCTCCTTTTCTCTATAGAAGATCAAGTGGAAAACATTTTCACAAAGTCTCTTACGTAAGCGAAGTTTTCCAAACTTCGATCTATGTTAGGAGTTCAAGAAGTTGTCATTAAGGGGGGATAGGCTCTATTGCCTCCTTCCTTCTCCTATTGTGTCACTTTTATAAATCCTTCAATCCTATCCCAAGTTGTTCTTAAGAGGGGATGTTAGGATATTTAGACACTTAGGATTTACTTAAGATCTACTTGGTCTAATGTGTCGTTAGGTAAAAGTGTGTTTCTTTAGTATGCATTAGTATGAATTTGTAGTTAGAAAATCCGACGGTCATGATATGTTCTCGACATAGAGTGATTCGACGGTTCATGTTCTCCTCGAACTTAATGACTACACTGATCCGTGGCTTAACACTCGATTGGTCCATGATCTCTATTTAAAGAACATGGAGGGTCATTGTCCAATGATTGATTGTGAGAAACTCTCTTGTCAAATCTCTTTGTAATCTTTTTCTTTTGCATTAATAAATTGCTCCAAGTGGCCACGTTGGTTAGGGTCGTGGATGTTTCCCCGTATGGGTTTTACCATGTTAAAATATTGGTGTGTTTATCTTTGAGCTAGTTGTGTGAGTGGTTACTGAAGGTGTTCGTTCTCTGTTGGAATCACTGTGTTGTTGAACACTACCCCCTACCCCAGATTGGGGAATTGCTGGACCACTTACAAGGGGATTATTCCTTCACACATATAGATTTGGCAATGGGCTACCATCAAGTTCGCATGAATGCAACAAGTCATTTGGGAAAATGCGTGATCATTTATCTTGATGATATCTTGGTCTTCAATAATTCTTAGGCATAATATCTTCAGCACATCCACAACATCCTCGAGCTACTATGGGAACATACACTTTAGGTAAAGAAATCCTATGTTGGACACACATTAGTTCCACATTTGCGACTCATAATGGATACAACAACGTGTTGATTAAATCCATCCTGGGTACATGTTTTGGCACCACAGACTGTAGTGTACCCTTTCACTACCGAGGTTTCCAATCACTCTTAATTTACCTTTATACATGAAATTATAAAGAAATGCATTTAAACACAATTAAACACACTCAAACACAGAGTAAAATATATGGGTACTGCTATAATTAATCATTCCATATCATTTATCATTAATTCATTCACACAGCGGAAAACATGATACAAAACAGCACAGTCATGTCAAATGTGATAAACATAACTCAGATTACTTATCTTTTATCTGTTGTAGAGAACACCAACCAAGTGCAGGCCTTCCACGAACCTCCCATCCTTAGACCACACTGTTCATCAGCTCAACAGTAGGTCACCCCCGAGCTGGGACCGAGCTCCACCCCAGGGCAAGGAATCTAGACTCAGGCTGAGGTTACAGGGAA
>ML835642.1:31387-48067 GCA_009831015.1 Picea engelmannii | reverse complement strand
ATTGACATTAATATTCTATTGGTTGAAACTTGGGAGCATGAAGAATGTAAGGTCCCTAATATCGAAGGATTTGTTTTGTGGTCCACATGGAACAAGAAGTCCTCCCGTAGAGGGATTGGAGGCATGGCATGTTACATAAAAATGAACATCTCTCCTCACACCCGACTTCATAAGAAAGGTACTCTGAATCAGTACATATGGATGGCGATATTTGATATTAACAATAAGAAGATTTATATAGAAATATGTTATCGTGCACCTATTAACTCTACTTTTTATACGATAAACAATCTAGATAAGAATTGTCCCTACAAAAGCTTAGAGCAAGATATCTACAATATGGAAAATGAAGGTAGTATCCTCCTGTTAGGAGACTTTAATGCTAGAATTGCATCCAATCAAGCTATTATTTTAAGTAATGACTCCAACCCTAATCTTCTTTGGCTAGGTGAGGAGCTTGCTTTAGCTAACAATTGCAAAAGAAACTTTGAAGACCTGATCGAGAATTTGTTTGGTACCGAGTTACTCAAGCTCTGTAGTTCTCAAGATTTAATAATTTGCAATGGTCTAAAGAAGTGGCCAAATTCTAACATGATTACTTGTATCCATGGGCTGGATAGTAGTGGTATTGATTATGTAATATCATATATCCCTATACACAACCAAATAGTAAACTTTGATATTTTAGATGATCACGAACCCAACTCTGATCATATACCTCTAACCCTAACTTTTAGCTTTAGCATTCACAAAAGCTCCATTGAGGAGCACGATGACAACCAAAGGCACTTAATTTTTGACAAACAAAAAGTTGATCTCTTCTTAAAAGACTTAAACAATGCTTTAAAACTCATATCATATCAGAACAATATTGAAACCGATTGTTAGGATTTTACAACAACTCTACTTCAATTAACAATTTCTCTATTGAGGTGTTATGTAAAAAGAAAAACAATACAACCAACCCTTGGTATGATAATGAGTGTAAAATGGATAGAAAATCCATCATGGATGTTTCCAATGCATCTTTAAACTCTGATAAGATAAATAGATACAAAACATTAATTAAACGAAAAAAAAGACTATATAAATAACAAGCAAGAGAAGCTTTTTCACCTATTTAAGATAGATCCTAAGAAATTTTGGAGGAAAATTCTAACTCATAAAACTAAAGAAAATAAGAAGATTCCCTTAAACGACTGGAATTTCTACCTTAAAAATCTGTATGAATCCCCTAATGTCATGGACAACATGCCAAATAGCTCTCAAAGTAGGAAGTGTTTTCTATAGAAGACATTAAGTTTGGTGTTAAGGGACTCTCAAAATGAAAAACTAAGGACATCAAAGGTTTCCAAGATGAAATATTAAAAATGGGAGGACCTATCCTCATCCCTCACATACATAAGCTCTTCAATTTAGCTATCTAGAAAGGTTTCCCAAAACCTTGGACTCAAAGCCTCATTGTACTTATTTTTAAAAGAGGGGATAAAAACAATCCCTTTAATTAGAGGACCATTATGATTAACCCTATTTTAGCTAAGCTATATGGAAGTATTTTGGAAAAAAAGATCAGTAGATGGCTAGAAATCCATGGAAAAAGAGCTAGAGTCCAGGCTGGGTTTAGAGGCCACCATTCCACTGTGGACCACCTTGTTACATTTAGGATCATTGCAGAGGAGTGCCCTAATGATAAAAATGATCTCCTTTATTGCTTCATTGATTTTAAAAAATCTTTTGATAGTGTTCATATGAATAACCTTTGGAATAGGTTAGAAGAGCTTAACGTCCCTTTCGAATTAAGAGCTGTTGCGGTAAGGCTATATGAGAGTTTTTTCCAAGTTTAGTAATACTCAGGGCTGGTCAAAAGAAACTAACTGTAATATATGAGTCAAACAAGGTTGTCCCCTATCCCCTACCCTTTTCGAAATTTATATTGATAAGTTAAAAGATTGTTTGGAGGATGTAGGCTATGTTGGATCGACTCTCGCTAGTATACTCATTATCCTCCTTTGTGTTGATGATATTCTTGTTATGGCGAAGAGTGCCTATGACCTAGGTAAGAAACTAATAATCCTCAAGGACTTCTGCTCTAGCATGGGCATGACTATGAACACTGACAAAACAAAGGTTATGATAATTAAATCCAAAAGGATCACCTACGATACTTTTGTTTATGACAACAATAGCTTGGAGGAAGTGCCTTCATACAAATATCTTGGAATCAATATCCACCACAAGCTCAATTGGAACTGTAGCGTTGAAAAAATGATAAATGGAGGGTGGAAAGCTTATTATGGGCCAAAAAAAAATTGTAAGTGAAAAGACCTTTGGCTTTGGGATAAAAAGAAATTCCTCTTTCACACTCTCGTCACTCCAGTTATCTTATATGGATGTGAAGTTTGGGGTTGCAGTATATCTAGAGAATCCTGGAGAAAGATAGAATAGATCCAAAATAATTTTACAACTTATAATCCCAAAACTAAGGGAAATACACCCTATCCTATCCTTCTCATAGAATAAAGCCTTTCCCCCATTAAGAGCATTGTTATGATTAGATACCTAACGTACAAGAACACGATAAACAACATGGATGACAAGAGGCTCCCCAAAATTGCTTCAAACTTTAGTGAAAACCACCAACGGCTCAAGCAGGGATGACATAAAGATGGCAAATCTTGGCTAAATCATTGGGGAATACAACAAGAAACCATCATGTGGAATATTGATACTATTACAAATATTATCACTTCTAAATTTAAGAAGAATATGTGGTGTGATAAATAATTAGTGGATAAAAGGAAATTAAGATACTACAAGGAGTTGGTCAACCCTAATTTAGAAGATCAAAATTACCTCTCAGTTTTGGGAAGTGCAAATAATAAAATCAACATTGCTAAAATAAGAACAAACTCTCATGAGCTACATAGTGAAATTGGATGTTGGACAACTCTTGAAACACTGTGAGATGAAATAATCTTTCATATTTGTGACACTAAGTAGGTAGAAGATGAAAAACACTTCCTCTTAGATTTCCTTGCATAAACCCATATTAAATCCCAATTTAAAAATATTTGCCACAATACAAACCTTCCTAACCTCATAAGTCATCAAAACTATGGTGATCTTGGAATGCTTCTCTCCGTGCTTTTTGAGCATATAAATAAAATTTTAAAGAAATCGAAGTAATCTCTTACCTTCTTAAGGTCCGATAGACCAATTGGTCATAGTGGACATTAATCATCATCATCATTAGTTAAATAGATTTCATAGATGTGCAAAATTGAAGTGAAATCCCTTAATAAGATGCAGATCACAACTCTAAAGTTTCTAGCCAATATACTATGTAACCATTCAACAAAGGAGAACAACAAACATCTGGAAAAGTCTTCCATTAATTTTTCAAATTACATCAATAACTCAAGGAGGATCATAGATCTTAGCCTTAACCTCTTCTCTTGGACGAAATGATCCTCCAAAATAAATGAATAAGCTTAACGAAGGGAAAAATAACAATAACAAACTAACAACATTACATACCAAGATGATCCATAGAAGATAAATAAATGATGATAAAACACCAACATCTCACATGCCCTTCTACCAAATTGCAAAATCATTAGGGGAAATTTGAGGTCTAAAATGGGCCTCCTAAGGAAAATAATAAAATAATAGTTAAACTAATAAAATAAGAGTTATGATTTTTCAAAGGGAAAGAAAAAAAACCACTTTTTTTCATTGTATTTTCAACTTATCGTTTTATAGGTTTACTCAAATTTCAAGTGTAGGCACTCTTTGGATGCATAATTAAATTCCGCACAATGAGTATCCACTATCCATACTTTTGTTAGACCCACAATGAGATAAATTGGAAATACATGAAACACATTTTTTTTCATGTATTTCTAGTTTATCTCATTGTGGGTCTATCAAAAGTATATAGAGTGGATACTCCTTGGATGTAAAATTTAATTATGCATCCAATGAATGCCTACACTTGAAATTTGAGTAAACCTATAAAGAGACAAGTAAAAAATATGATTAAAAAATAGTTTTCTTCCTTTCCCTCCAAAAATATTTACTCTTATGGTTGACATCATCATCTTAAATCTTGTTGGTTCTTTTAAAGTTTATTTTGATAGTACATTTTTTGTCTTGAGACCCCTTTTTACCTTGAAATTCCCCAAATGATTCAACTCAGCCTCTATGAGAAATTTCTCTCATTGAACTCACACCACTAAAAAATGAGAATGAAACTCCCTTTATAGATTTTCCTTCCAAGTACTTTTCATAAAATATGAGTAAGAAAGACCTAGAAGACCCTTCTCTACCATTTCCTCCATTAGAATGATTCAACCCTTCATAAAATATCTTTAAAAGGTTTTTGGATGAGGTCTCAAGTCCACTTGTCTTTTACACAAGAAAAGTTCCTTTCTTAAAGCATGCATTTATTCTTCATTTGAGGGTTTGACCATATCAATAATGCCACATGGCATATCCTCATACAAAGACATCTCCACCAAATATGTAGAAAATTCCTTGAATGATGGGGGCCCTCAAACCCAAAGAACCTCAATGGTGAAATGCACCTCCAAATATGTTAAACATGCTTGAACAATATGCCATTACCCCAAAATGTATCTTCAAAGGTTAAATGCACCTTCAAATATGTAGAAGCACCCTAATTTGTCATGTGAATGGGGTCTAAGGTGAATTCTCACCCGTATCCATGGTAGTGCTCCTCATTGATGCTAGTGCTCTACATCTGTTCACTCTTAGCCTTGCTTCATTCATCCTACAAGAGATTGCTTGACTTGATCCAACCATGAGAGATGAATATAAGCATACCTAGGCCACTATCACACCAAAATGTCCTTGAAGTAATTTCTCATCACTTGCAATTATGATTGATTTCCAAATTTGTACAGGGGTTCTCACTTGTTCGTGCACTGCTTGTTGACTTATGAGTCTTTCTAAGGTAGAAGAGACGACCAATGACTAGTTTGAAGTATGTAAAATGAACCATGTATTTTTAGGTGGTAACAATAGGGAAGGGTGTAGGAGATATAAATGCAATTGTATTTGGAAAAACTCTTGATTTAGTAGGGATGAACAAATCATGGTGCTAAAATCTATGTGGACTACTTGGCCATGCATGCAAATGATGTTAGAACCATGAGACAATGCACATCCTCCCTCTGAATTAGTAGACCCCTCATCTCCATGAGGTCATAGGACCATTCGTGCTCCTTGTGTGGTGTTGCTTCCCAACCCATATCGAGCAACCATGCATGTATAACCAAATTCTTCTCTTCAACCTCAAGAGTTTTGATTGATCTCTCTTGGGTTCCTTCTAGGTTCACCCAACCAAGCCCTCGCAACCCCAAGCATTCCCTGGTGGACATCATCGAGTTTTTCGTCATTTCCTTTAGGCAACATATGATGACATTGATGCTTGTACTGTAACAACTCCGTTCGTGACGACTACAAGCAAAGCAGAAAGTGCAATTTTTTTTTCTTTTTTAAAACAGGACGACAACTACGATTACCGCTAAACAACACATCTAATGACGAACACCATGCTCGTAGAACAGACAACAGACAATTACGACTCCACACACTAACATAAGAGAAGCTAGGCGAAACATGCGTAAAATATCAGAGAGACACGACTACCCACCCGACACAAACATGACAACACCTACGAGCTAGAGGACAACATCCGCAATCCCGACACAACGACCTCGACGACCAGTCACTAGAACCTCCAAGGCGCACAACCCAAACGCATGAAGGCGTTACCACCCAAACACCGACAACAACTACCACGAACCAACACCCACAACAAGTAGCACAAACTCTGGTCAAGTTATCATGCGCGTCTATCCATCATGGCACACAATGATCTCCTCATCAGGAATCATGCTGTCACAAGGCGATAGGTGCGACAATAACCATAGCGCAACACAACCCATCTAGACCAATACCCCAAAAATATGACGCTCTAGGATACCAAACTAAATGTCAGAGTGTAAGAAGACTATACCCATGAACCCACACAACAAGTCGACGAGGCGCATGACGAGATTACCCAAAAATTAATTTGTGCAACCAACCTAAGGATTTCTTGAATTCTTACGAGGCCCTTTTAGGAAGTCTCCCACACTGTGAAACATAATAATTGAAGAATATCAAAAATTCATGTGCACGGATTTTCTGCTTTAATTCTCCCAAAAGTAGAATGTTAATTGGGAGCTAGCTTGCTCAAGTGATAAGAGATTAATGATCCAAAATAGAAATAAAACGTTTGAAAGGCCTCGATAAAGATAATTGTCAACTCCCTCTGGATAGAAGGACAATTCAATTAAATATTTACTAAAACCTCATCGTTATCACCCAAACAACAAGGACACCTCTAAACTATCTCCCTAATAAAATGTTACGGGGGACCAATTCCAAAATGCATCAAGTCTCAAGTAGAAGTCATGCGATCTTGGTTAACAAGAATCTCATAAGTAAAAATTGAAATATATCTAGGATTTACACGTAAGTCACCGAATGGAAAGGGTTAATGGTAAATAAATTTTATGTTGGTTCAAAGAATCAAACAATTCTAAAATAGAAGCATATCACTACGGATTTTAGTCTTTACTCTTACCTATATAATTATCGCTGTCAACAAGGAGGATATAGCTGTCATATGTATGAGAATACAAGAATATTCTTTGCTGTCTCACATAGAAGAATATCACTGTCTTTCTCCATAAGGGTATCATTGTCATACTAGAGAGGAGAATGATAGTAAAATAATCGTTGTGTAATCCTTGACTAAGGCCTTTAGACATTACATTAAAATCACTGGGTAATCCACCACTAAATCCATCAGACGTACCCATAAAAAGATCATTGTGTATTCCACAACTGAAATCATCAGACTTAGCAGTAAAAATCGTTGTCTAAGATAAAGGAATCGTTGTCTAACAAGAAGGGTTGCTATCCATTAATAACATCAGTCTAGGATTGTTAGTGTTGTCCCATAATAATACTTCTGTCTGATATTTCTGCGGTCAATCTAGGCCGATGTCAATCCATTCAAAAGTCAACCGTTCAAGTGCTAAACAGTGCCAATTATGCAATCGCTATCAACAATTTATTAAAACGCGGGTAGATTAATCAATGAAAATCACTCAGATTTCGGGGGGTAAATTCGATGTAAAATGCCACAAAAAGCCCAGAATATAATTGTTGTTAAAAGGAGATGCCATCAGTAGGTGATTAATGGACTCGCTGTCAAACGACAATTAAAGGTTCGCTGTCTAGAAATACAAAATCGGAAAAAACACAACATCGCTATCATCACGAATGGAATCGCTGTAAGCAAAACATAATGCTGTCTAAAATAAAGTGCTGATATCTCCATTGTCACTTAATGAATTCGAAGTCATTTTCTATTATAATATCGCTGTCAATAGAACAATTATCAACGACATTAGTTTGTTGTCCAAAATGTTATTGTTACTACCATGGCTGCCATAATAAATGTAAAATTGTTGGTTTAAATTACACTATCAGTAACACGCAGTGTTTAAATACATTAACGAAATTTAAAAACCCTACGAAACTAATCGATGCTTGTATTCGCTATGTAGAAACTCTACCAAATTAATATATTTCGTTTAATCGTTGCATAATAATTTGCAGTGTAAAAAAAAAACATAACTACAATAGCAGAGGTATAACAATTAACCATTCATGTCAATCCAGTCAGTGCCAATCAATGCATTCCACGCTGTGGTAAGGGCTGGGTGAAACACAGACAATAACATGGGAACTCACAGTCAAATGCATATGAAAATCGCATGGAAAATTGCACCCAAAGCAAAGAAAAATAATGTAAATTCGCAGTCAATGGAACAATAAAAATCACAGCGTAAAATTCAACATCAATGTAATGAATTGCAGAGGATTTTCACAGGCCAGATGTAGTGAAAACACAAGGTAATTTCGCCATCAAAATATACTAAATTGCAGAGGAAATTCAGGGTTGAATGCTTGTAGGGAGAAAGGATAAACAATGTACAGAGGTATTCAATCGTAAGAAGGCACAAGACAATCAATCGACCAGGAACAATCAGCAAGGGTAGACGACTGGGTAGTGCATCCTTCGTTCATCATCCACACATAGAAAAGCAGGGCTTTAGGATCTATAGGTCTATTAACACCGAAGTGACGACCGTCGATCCGGCTCCTGGCCGACTGCTTAGGCGTGGACTGATGATCTAGGGATGAGGACGAAGTAAAGCACAACTCTTCACAAAAATCAATAAAACCAATAGAACAATCACAACATTCAGGGATCGAAAGCCAAGGGAATCAAGTCAAGCAACGAGCTTAAGGCTATGGGGAAATTAAGTTCTCAATTAAAATGCTAAGTCAACACCTTCTTTACGCAGTTATAAGTACATAAATGAAAGCATAAGGTCGATAATAATCTACCATGCAGGATAAAAGTATGCGTACCGTAGCCCAAGTCCTCCACTCTGAGTCGTTGTCCCGCGCACTCCGTGCAACTCCCGCTTGTCGACCGATGAGACTTCACCGGTACCTTCCAGCCAATGCTAGGGGTACTCTTCTTCTCCCTTAGCCCCCTGAGCCGCAAAGGGCCCACACACACTAAACCAGAGAACAACTAGCTCCCAGCTCGCCTCGCAAGACCGAGCTACCACTCCTCACCGAGCTGGGTATCCCAACTCCCACAAGATAAGTCAGTCAAGTCTAAAATTCTGCAATGTAATGTTACACATGACAGGAGAGATCCATCCTCCTTCTCCTCCTTCCTCTTTTATATAGAGTTTCTAAGTCATTTCTTTCCCAATTTCCCATTTAATTTAATGTTCAATAATTTAATTCAGAAAAATCCTCCCCTTACATGTGCCACCCATCCCCTTCGTTGCACTAGGAATTAATTTCATTAATTATTTAATTACTCCTATTTCCCCCACCCACCTAAAAACATTCCTAGAATCCCTCCTAAGTGTCCCCATATTCCCTTACACATTTTAATGATTTACCGCCTTACTAATTTACTAGTTGAGTTCAATTTAGAAAGTTCTTAAAGGTAAGATTCATTGCTAAGTTAGTCATTCTGATTTTTCCTTATGTTTCCCTTTCTCTTTATGTTTCCCCCCTTTTCCCTTATTTTTCTAATTCTTTTAAATTTCTCTCTTTCTCTTTTTATCTAAAACTCAAATTAGCAAGTGTAGGAAATTACCTATTTCCCCTTTTTCTTTTTAATTAATAAATTTTTAATTAGTATAAGTAACAAAACAACTATTTCCCTTTTTGTTAAAAATGTAATCCCCAAAAGTAATTTGATTTTTATTTTTTTATTTTTTATTTTTTATTATAAATTAAATGAATGGCTTACCCCTTTCTCATCACATGTTTAATGATGATTATCAGTATTATTTATTTATTTTTATTTTTATATATACATATATAAATAAATTTTTATTTTTATTTTTTTACCACAAGTATCACCTAGACCTAGATTTTATTTTCCTAGGCTGTGCGACATTTTTTAGGGAAATTGTTTTTAAATCTTTCTTATCACATTATTCCTTCTAAGGCCATCTAGGTTTAATCACTTATTAGTTAACAACGCGACATGCCCTTCAGGACGCACTAGGTGCTCCAAGGGTGCCACTCGCCTCATTATGTTTCCCTTGCGCGACGTGCCCTTCAAGATGCACTACGTGCTCCAAGGGTGCCACTCGCCTCTTTTCATTTTTCTCACGCGTGTGCCCTTCAGGACGCACTACATCCTCCAAGGGTGCCACTCGCCTCTTGACTGACTTGGTAGACATCAAAAACCCCTGGAGTCAATACTCTGTCAGGTGATCTTGTGGGAGACTAAGGGCCTTTAAGGAATAAGACCCCTGCCTTATTGCGCGCCCCTTAGAATCATCGTGAGCAACTGTCACAGTCTGCCCTCACTACATCGTGGATCTTCTTGAACTAGGTAATCGCTAACCTACAGTTCGAGCTATGACAGGAGTGCTAGTAGGCTGTGGCAGGGTTGTTGTCCACACCTCTCCCTCAACGTCTCTGGTAGTCGTGCATGACCTCTCTACTCCACATGTGAGTCTGGTCGGCAAGCTATCGTCAGCCTACATCATCAATGAATCATGTCAGAATAAAATCCATAATCATAACATCTAATCAGATGCACATATGTCATATATAGAACAATCAAATCCCAATAGTCCACTCCCTAACTCGATCCGGAGTCCAAGGGTTTCATCGATGCCTCAACTTCCTTGAGGTCCAAATCCTGCACACTCAGGAGAACCGAGTCAATAGCACTTGTCTAAGTCAATACAACAAAATAACATATAATCACATCCATAATGCCTCATAATCATAATCAACGACCAATAGTATAATAATCTGGATCACTTGCAAGCAAGTGTCCTCAAAGAATAGGTTTGCTCAGTGCATGCAAGAGCGGGATGTTACATGTACTCCCCCCTCTATTTCCATCTCTATCTCTATCTATGATGTTTAATAGGGTTTACCATTTTGGTTCACTCTTTTTCATGCATTTCTTTTGGCTTAGTGCACTTTCATTTGTATCTTTTCATATTTTAGCATTTTGAAGTGATTGTGACACCCCTATATTCCAATGTTAATTGGTTGTATTTTCTAGTTTCATTGTCCTATTCTTTAGTCATTTGTGGATATTAATAAAATAATTATCTTATTTTATCTTATTATCAATGCTTCTCCTTTGCATTTTGCATTGTGAAATTGAAGGGTCAAAATATTTATACATTTATTTCTCATAATTGGTAAGTTAGTAAGCACATACATCCCAATAGTTAGCTAGCACATTATTAGTAGCAAGAACACAAGCTAATAGCTAATGCTATCTTTTTATTTCTCATAATTGGTAAGTTAGTAAGCACATACATCCCAATAGTTAGCTAGCACATTATTAGTAGCAAGAACACAAGCTAATAGTTAATGCTATCTTTTTAGTATTTGGTCACAATCAATTGAAATATTCTTTTATAGGTAATAGAACTTTGCATAAGAAAGTCAATAATTGGGGCAAAGTGAATTTTATTTTCATGATTATTTTAATATTAGTTTATAACTTCATAGTCAATGTCATTGTGATGTCTTTTGAGATTACAATTTTACAAAAGACGACTTTAATGCATCATTGAAGCCCTTAGCAAGTAGGTGGACATTCTACTTCTTCACATTAAATAATGATTACGGGAACAAGCACTCAACTTTGAAAGTAATATGGATGCTTAATTTCAAACAAATATTTAATGTTACTCATTCAATGTTATTTTATTTTTAAATATGATCAACGTTTCCAAAACAAATGTTGATAAGATAAAGATATTCAAGGCCTTGTAATGGAACTAAATATTGCTCAACCCCTTTCATTAAGAATTTCATCTAGGAAGGGATATGCGATGACTTTATGTGATCCTTGTTGTCTTGTTTCTCCATTTTGAAAAGGTTCTAGGATGCAAATTTTAAAAACTATACTAGTTTTGGAATATTGTGCTTTTACCCATTTAAGTTAGAGTTGCATAAGATAAAAATAAAAATATAGTACAACATGCATCTTTAAAGAAAGGGTTGGGTTGGATATGAGTGTTAGTGTTAACTCTTTTACACAAAAAGAAAAGAAGCTCACCATTATGCATCACACTTTTGGGCTATCAAAATTGAAAAGCTTACATAAAATATATGAAATATTTTTTAGCTTTTTTGGGATGTAGTTGTGTAAAGAATTAAGAAATAAATGAACACTTGACATGTAATAAGTATGTTATGTTTAAGTGTTTACTTGACGTGTGGATACTTCTCTCTAGGATTGGTATTAGAAAGTTTTCTTATGATTTTCATTTAATAACAAATGGGACCATTATTGGGAAAAGATTTGTAGTTCATTTACATATATTATCTTTTGTGAAAACACTTTCATGTACAAAACCATTGTTTATCTTGTTTCAACAAATTGACTTCCATATTACAGGATCAGATGATTGTATGCAAAGCCCTGACAACCTGCAAAAGAGTAGAACCGCAAATGCTTATCATGCAAATGAGGATATAGGATGTCCTTCCAAGGGTGACATGAAATTTGATATTGAGCCAAAATCTGGGTCTTGCTTTAGTCCTAGTAACCTATTTGCATCACCTCTTGAGAGGAGTTCTGTATTAGATTGTAAGGGAACTCTTGGAGGGGAAGGATTTGAATGGGATTTTCTTTTGGATGTTCCTTCAAACATTTCCTTTCAACAAGCTGAGTTTTTTCATTCCCCAGTGTGGAAATGCAAAGGTGATAAGGATTCTATGATTGATGCAAATGACCTTGAGAATCCAAACAATGAAGAAGAAATGGCTAGTAATCTATGGGGCTCGGAAGACAATTTAGAATGGAATTCCCTATTGTGGAACCCTTCAAATGTCTCGTCTGGACAAGCATTTCCTAATGGAGCTACACTGTATTCTGGGAAAAGGCTTCCTTGAATTGTATGTTGTTTGTGTATTCAATACTTCTATAGTTTTTAATCCACTACCTTAAGGTCACTTTAAGGGGTGGATATGTTATCATGAAGATTTGATCAAGAGTGTATTATAAATGGTCTAGGTCCTCGTGCTGATGATAGTATTGAGTAGTAAGGGCTTTGTAAACTAAGAGAGTGCTATTATATATGTAGAAAACAAACAACAAATAAAAGTGAAAGTGCCTTGCACTCGTTAAAGTGTATTGAATTTTATTCTTTTTCAAGTTGCATTCATTTGCTTAATCAAGTTTTGACTTTGAATGACACTGTTATGGCCTCTACTGGTCTGATTATATAGTGTTTGATCTTAGGAGGAATTGTATATTACTTTCATTGTGTAATTGATACAATTTTATATTATATTTCTTTATAGGAGGCTTCGAAAGTATTTTTCTTTGTATGGAAAAATATTTCCTAGGAAAAGTGTGCATTGGTGGTCTATGCTTCCCATTTTATTCATTTATCTCACCTTCCTTTGTACTACATGTAGACTTGTATCCAAGAGAGCCAACCAACTTTTGGAAATACCTTAAAACATAAGCAATGCATCTCCCTTTTGAGGGCAATGTTGATTATAAAATTTAATGTTAGTTTAAATTCATTTGTTTTTAGCTTAGACTATCTGTGATCCAATGCTTTTTGATCCCCCCCCCATGATATCTACTTCATGCATTATTTATAGAGAAAATCACTTCTTGTTGCATGATTATAGTGTAGTTGGATTGGATCAAGAAGGTATGCACATTACATCTTTGTGTTACCCATTGAGATTCATGGTTTTGTTGTTTCATAATGGAGAAAATGTACCCTGCCCCTTATGCATGCTATAAACAAATGCACATTACTAAATGTGTACCTAAAAATTAGAGAATGCACATTTTTATGGATTAGATGCATGGGGGTCATGCTCTCATTGTTGTTTTAAAAATAAATTCACTTGGAAGGACGGACTTACAAATACAAAGGATTTCAAAGAATGAAATTGGCCATTTAGCAATCACTTGATGCTAGCTAACTAGTTACCCAAACAATATCATTTGTTTATTCACTCGACTTTGAGAACTATTTGACTCTAGGCCAAGTTAGCTACTAGTAACATGAAATACAACCATATTAGTTTGAGTTCAAAAGGAAGTTTTGCTAATATAAACCAAAAGAGAACAGAGAAAGAACTTTTCTCCTCTCCGTTTTTCCTATTTTATTAAAGAAAATAATTGGAATTAGTAAATAAATGGATGCCATTAGTTATCTTGTGGGGTAGCACTCCAATTAGTTAATATTTTAAGTACTAAAAGACATTACTAGAATCACTAAATTAAGTGAAAAATTGTTTTCACAAGGGAGTTGATACAAGAAAGGCATTGAAATTCATAGAGATTTATTGTGTTGATCAATTCAATCATCAAGAAATCCATGCAACATATATCCTTTATTTTCCCAATGCTAGAGATATATTACTTTTCCATTTCTTATCTTCATGTCTTGTGCTCTTGTAGTTTCTAAGCTAGCCCTAGAGTTCTTTTTGTCACTACCGAGTTGCCTTTACTAGTCTATGTTGAGATTTGAATTCCTATTGGTAGGTACATACTCATTAATGTATTCTTAGCCCAATTGTAAATCAAACCTAGGGTGGAATTACCTACCAATTAACTAATAATATTTTATTATAGTTGTCCTGGGGGAAGAAGAATTTCTTGGGTTAAAACAACATTGTTATTGAACCAAGCCTTAAGCATTTGATAAACAATATGGAGTCTGCATTTTGGAGTGTGAATGATCATTGGTTATTTTTACAATCATGTTATGTGAAACAGATTGGGCTTTGCACAAAGTCTTATACCATGTTTCACATTGATTTGTGAGGTCCAACACAACTAGCCATAGGACAAGAAGCCACTAAATATGGAATTAAAATTCCGACCATCGAGAGACCAATTTCCCATAGACTCGACATAAAAGGTCTCATAGGAAGGCCCATAATTAAGTAAATGCATGAATGATACAAAATAATAAATGCAACATAATATATCAAGCATGGACTAAAATGAATTCATTGAAACCAAATGCCCACAAACAAATTTAAACATAATCATACACGACATGCAAAATACATATATTAATAAATAACATTAAATTGTAGATTCATAAATAGAGTCATAACACTTACCTTTTAACAGAAGATAGTCCAAGAAACTTGTTGCATATGAACAAATTTTGACCTATATGTAGGAATCCAGTGTAGATTACACCCCCAAGTTGAGCTATAAGGCCATTAGGGTGAAGGAAGCAAGCTATGTGCTTCTATCTCACTTAACCCAATCCATTTAGTCTCATGGATGAACCAATATGCTCACTATAGAGCACTCCAAGCATCCCATTCAATTATCAAACAAACATAGCCAAATTCCACTTCTCTACACAACAAAAGGAATATCTCCCCTCTCTTCGCTCAACAGTCCCTTGGGATATTCTTCCCTTCTAGAGATCTTTTAATGACTGGAAGAATTGACAATTGGACGGTCTTGTACTCGCCTGACACAGGGTCGATTCCGACCGCTACCACTATAACCTCTAGGTGTGATACATATGCCCCTTCCACATGCATGGGTAAATTGAGGGGATTTGAACTCAGAACCTCATCGAACATAACACTTCATATCACAACACTTGCCAATTGAGCTGCCCCCCGGGGGCTCCCTTCCAATGCTCTTCAATGCAGGAAAAAAGAGTCCAATTTGTTGAATGCCCTCTGAGAATAGCCTACAAGAATAACACTTGGCTCTCAAACATTCAATGAGAAAAAACACATAATGGTTTAGGAAGTTAATAATGAGAGGGTTAAGGGAAATGATCACTAACATTCCTTTTGACAGGAGAATGGAGTACTCATACACTTTCCTATGATGAGTGTACTCAACTCATGCTACAAAACTACACGAGTAGACTTCCCCACCAACCTCTATGTGCATTTAATGATTGGGTTTTGAGTTAATGAAGGTGGGTGGTGTTAGTCCTCGAGATGTTCTTGGTTGTCAGTGGAACGATGCTAAGGATCCTTGGAGCTAAAACTGAAAAAGGGTTTTTAAGCTACTATGCTTAATCAAGGGCGTTAAATATACTCATTAACTCTTCACAGCTTGTATCCATTTCAAACATGATGATTAGGTAAACATTTAGCAAATAGGGGCAATTTCTCTTTTGTAAAATTCATGAAATACACAAAAACTTGGATGATGTCATTGATGACGTAAGCAAGGTATGATCGCCACATGGTAGATAGGTATTGGTCCAAGTGTTTTCCTGTGTGACACCTCTGTTAGAGTAATGTGGCATTAGGTTGGGCCATGTGTTTCTCAATCAACATGATTCATCATAGAGTGCTTGTGTGGAAGAGTGTGATGGTGCACATGTGTCATTTCCGTAACCACCCACATAGATGCCCAAGTGTAAGTAGATGTGTCCAAGTGTCAGCCCCATCATTGTCCTTTACTGCCCTGCCATTATTCGGCTATGCCTCTGGTTAATATGTGACTAGGTTGTTTCCGGGATATCATGAGTGGTATCGCATACTCGAGCTACTGTTTCTCTCAACGCCCAACACAATGCAAAGCCAATACAAGGTAGTCACGTAACAAGGAGAAAACCACCATCGCATCATTAGGCCCCATCAACTTGTGGGCATCTTCACGATGCGATATGCATCGTTAGTCGTAGATTTGAAAGCACATAAGTGCTACATTTCAGACCATTGATCTTGTACCCTTTGGTAGCACGTGGTGAAATATAATCTTTTATCCCCGATCCTATCACTTGATCACTAAGATAGCCCTTTCGCTTGCGTGCGACTTCATTTGTATGCATTTTAACCCCCTTCATGGTTTGCAGTAAGCACCTTTTCTGCATTTTATCCCCTTTTTCCTTAAATTAAGCATTTCTAAAGTAATTTTTCTGCATAGTGGCTCTAATACATATCCCCTTGCTTGATAAGAATGTAGGTTAGGGCTATACTGTCCACAATTATGTAGTTCCATTAAATTTTTTGACACTGTACTAACATTGGCTCCAACTGCTAGGATATTCAAGAATA